>JAODAL010015191.1:0-84775 GCA_025379985.1 Phyllomedusa bahiana | reverse complement strand
TTTTTAAAGACTTTTTTTTTCCGGCACTTTTTAAAAATGTGGGGGTCTGCAGGTTTGGGGGTCATGCGTGGCCCCAAAAAGGGTATAGTCAATGTCCATGAAACTAAAATGGTGGTTGAAAGACCCCTTTTTCCGGCATTTTTTAAAATGGGGGGTCAGCGGGTTTGGGGATCTGCGGGGGCCCAGTACGGTATAGCAAGCCGGGTTAAACAAAAATGGTGGTTAAAGACTCCTTTTTCCAGCACTTTTTAATTGGGGGTATGGGGTTTGGGGCCATGCTGGGGCCCGGACAGGTATAGTAAGCCCAGTTCAACAAAAATGGTGGTTGAAAAGACCCTTTTTCCGGCATTTTAAAAATGGGGGGGGTATCAGGTTTGGGGGCTCATGCTTGGCCCAGGAAGGGAAAAGTAAATGTAATTTAACTAAAATGGTGTTGAAAGACTCCTTTTTCGGCATTTTTTAATTGGGGGGGTTTTTTCATTGCGGTTTGGGGCTCATGTTTTGCGTTCCCGGAGGGATATTCAAGTCCAGTTAAGTAACATGAGGTTCAAATCAACTGCCTTCTGGCACTTTTTAATTTGTGGGGTGATGCGGTTTTTAAGGGTCAGGCTGGGGTAAAAGACGGATAGTAAATGGTCTGTGATTTTTTTTTCGTGATTTTTATAACCTAAGTGTGTTGCCTAAGATTACACGTATCCATTTGACTGTTGTGGATGTTAATTTCAGCTTTTCCCAGCCTTTTTTTTGGGTGTAAAAATGAAGGTTTTTGCTCCCCCAAGACTTTAATGGTCCGCGCATAACGATGCTCACTATCGAAAAACCTATCGTGCGGCCGCTATGACTATCGATCGATCCGATAGCCAACGCAATCGCTCAACACTAGTAGTGATCAGTTAACCACGGAAGATAAAGTTTTGGGGTTAGGGGGCTAGGGGGGCCTGGGTTTTTTTGTTTTTTTTTCCCTGTGGCTGTATGCAAACTTTGTGAAGTTGAAAAAAAAAATTGGCTGAGGCATTTTGGGCAGATACACCATGTGGTCTGTGTGACGTGTATTGTGAGCCAGAACTGCATTACGAAAAGACGGCAATCCCAGAGCTGAAAAGAACACCAGGCCAGTCCAAGATGGTGGTCGAATGTGAGTAAGCGGAGTGTCACAATGTATTGAGATATTTTGGCCAGTAGTGGCCTTCTTCTACATCACATCTGGGAAGCAGTAGATAATAAAGCAGGTAGCAGGCAAACAACATCAATCTGATGTGGTCAAGCCCTAAGACCAGTCTGCAGAGTGGCACCATCTGTTGGTGGGAGCTGATCATTCTGTGTCTATCTACACCAATCATGAGAACCTCCTGCACCTGTAGACGGCACAATGTTTGAACCCTCGCCAAGCTTATTGGTTACACTTCTACCCTGGATTAAATTTCCTGCTACATTTTAAGCCCACTGGGAAGAATATCAAACCAGATGCCTCGTCCCAGTTGTCAGATGTCTGGACATCTGATTTCGGATGCACAAAACTGTCTATTCCAAGCTCCCCTGGGAAGACTTTTATTCCTCCAGCACAGAGTAAACAAAACTTCCTTGGGCTACTCCTCCAAGGTTGCAGGCCATTCCAAAGTCCGTAAATCCTTTTGCCTTATTTTTCAGAAACATTGGTGGCCTACCCCAGATCATTTGGGATTTTTAGCTTGATCAGGTTGTGCCCCAAAAAAAAAGCCAATGTCGAAAAAATGTGCTCTGTGCTACCTTGGCCTTTTAATTTAACACTCCCCGGAAAACGTTGTCATGGCTTTGTCATGACCTTCACCCTTTTAGTTGGGAAAGGGCACCCAGTCACTTTTGCTTACTAGTCTTCCCACTGCATTGCAGCTTGCCTCCCAATTCAGACACATGTTCCACTGCCCCTATATATTGTGTCAGATTGCAGGGTCCATTTCACCTCCAAGTTACAGTCTGCTCCTGAATGCAAATGGAGTTTGACTTTTCTTTCGCCTACCACCCTCAGTTATGCCAAAGTTGAACTTTCCCCTGCATTTTGGGAGGAACTCCAGTACCCTCTACAGGGTGGAATACTGAGGGGGCAGGTGGACAAGAAGCCCAGACCCCCTCCTGTATTCCATCCTGGAGACAAGGTTTGGCTAAACTCCAGGCATATCTGTTTAAAGGTTCTGTATCTCAAGTTGGCTTAACAGTATTTTAGCCCTTTTCTGGAGCTCCGCCAATCACCCTGTCCTAAAAAGTCCATGCTATCTTTCCTTTTTTGCATCCCTAATGCTTTTAGATCCTCTTGAAATCCTGATCGTAAAAAATTTCACCAGTCAGTGGGTTCACCTCCTACAATAGCAATGTGTGAGGTTCAGGACATTCTCAACGTCAGGTAGTCCAGAGGCAAAACCTTTTTTTAATTTACTGGAAGGGTTTTGATCATGAGGAGAAGTCTTAGGAACCTTCTATCAATGCTTCTGACCTCATTTGATGCTTTGTTAGATGTTGGCATTGGGAAAAGGAGGGCTGTAAATGAGAAGTACAGTCACAGTTTAACAATCTGCTTGGGTTCCAACTACATTTCTTCCTAACCCTTTTGTACCACATCTGCATGCCAGCGAATGTTGAGGGTAAAGACGAGGGGGCTCACTAGGCTTTATTCCTCAGCATGACCTTATGCCAAACTCGTGGCTGACACTGAGGATTGATATCTGTTCTTATCACAGAGAGTGCCACAAAAACATTCCAAAGACCAGCAATGGTTGCAGGGTGTTTTGTTCACTGATGTTTCTAGCCTAACATACCAAAGTCTGTTTGATGAAGCAGAAACCATGACTTGTCAGAGAAGGCAACCTTTTGCCAATCAGTCAAGGTCCAATTCTGGTATTGCCATGAAAATTGCAGATTTTTCTGCCAATGCAACTTCATTATTATAGAGAAATGCAGTGATAATGTATTTGCTTCAGAACCCCATATGCAGTAGGGTTCACTGAACTGTTCACCCTGGTTCAATGTGGTGGCTAGCTATTCCACTGTAGTGTCGCTCTGCCCTTGCGCACCTTCATAGACAACATTAACTTACTATATTAATGGCACACAGTGCTCTGCGTTTCCATGTCACTTATTTACAGTTTGTCCACTCAAAACATTCCTTAACAGCTGTATGTGAACAGTTTACAAACTGGGCAGTTTCAGAAATTGTATTCATCACACAAAGTTTATCACTGTATTGTACAGCATCTAGGGCATGTGCAGTGTTATATTTTGTGATAAGTGATATCAGTTCTAAGTATAGTTAATTAACACCAATGAAAGTCCCTGCAGAGCAAACAGTATCATTTACATGCAGAGAAGGTGTGGAGAGTTGTTTTTAAAGTTAGTTTTTGCCGGTTATGGACTTTCTGGTTGTGCTCCAGGGTATTTGTTGACAGCTGACAGTGACAGGTTCCTATTAAAGGCCAGTAAATAAGCATTTTGTTTTTCAATTTTAAATAACTTCAGAGTACTAACTGTATACCAACTCAGTCATGTCTCTCTAGAAATTCCCACCAGTATGCCAGTCTAGAAGATATAGGATAAAAATGCACATAATATCTTAGATTTAAGCATGAGTTTTAGTTTAAAAAAACAATAGGCCTGCTTAACTGAATACAAATACTTATAAGTAAAAATTAGAGTGCAGTAGGTAAACACAATAGTAACTATAAGTAACTTTGCTAGACCAGGAGTACTTTTAATCACTAAAATAGACCTGTCTTTAAATTTACAGTAACATGACAGGTTTACAAAAGACCACCCAGTTCTATCCGTTCTTCCTTTTTCATCCAAAACCCAAATGAAGCAAAAGCCAGTTTTCTTTATCTTAAGAAAAATGTTCCTTCCAAACTGTAACAGAATAAATTCCAACAACCCTTCTCCATTTATCTAATACCCATACTCTACACTGACGAAAAACTTGTAAACTTTTTTAAACATTACACATGACAACTTTCTCTAGTAGAGAGTTCTATAGTCTCACTTAGAAAGTAGAGAATCCTCTTCTTTGTTGGTGCAGAAACCTTGTTCCATATAGACATATTGAAAGCCCCTTGCTATAGAAACAACTCTCAATCTAAATTTGTAAAGAGGGTAATTATTTTAATCTCCAACTCACCCCTTAAGGTTCAGGACTGGGCATAGTACTGTAAAAGACAAATTTACTGTATTGTTTTACTGTTGCCTTGTGTGCAAAATTTAACATTTGTAAACATGGCATGCTGCTGATGCATCTGGCATACATGGTTGAATAGGTGGTGCATGGTGGTGCCGCCATGTCCTGCCATGGTAGCTAGAAGAAAGAATGTTGGTTTCCTTTGGGCCATCTGACAGGAGAAGGTGTCAGCATTAGCGTAGGTAGATGAAGGAGACTGATGCTGATTTAGATGTGTGCATTATGCTACATCACAGTGCTTATACTGTATATACCCCCTGTAGGTAGATATAGGTACATGTATAGAATAAAATAAAAAGGTAATCTCCTCTCTCTGTCCCGTTGCCGAATATCTCCTAGAGCTAGTGTCTGCTATAAGCAGCATGACGTTGTCACACCACTTGCATTGGGACACTACTCCCAGCATCTCCTAGGCCGGAAGCTTAGGCTTCTGGCCTATAAGACGTGATGAAAGCCTTGCATCATGCTGCCTGAGACAATGAATTGTATATACACTGACAAGCAAATGGGATTCAATGTATTGAACTTTTCACTTTCAGGCTCCATATCTCATCATCCACTACAGTTTTGAACATGAGGCTAACATCATTTTGTAGACAATCTTATCTTGGCTGTCTCATACATAACTTTGACTTGCAACTATTTAGCATATGTTTTGTTATGTAGATTCTTGTAATGTAACTGCATTGTTATGGTTTTGCTCCTAAAAATCTAAATTTTAATGTTCATTATTTTGTTTGTATTTTGTAAATTCACCTTTGGCTTTCAGTACTACCTGAATCCTTCTGGGCATGCTCTCAATCAGATTCAAGCAGGTCTCGACCAAAATCTCATTCCAGATCCCTTCTACATGTTCCCAATGCTGGTGCACAGTGGTCGAATCCCTTGGGTACGAATACACCTTTTTCTTGAACTCTGTCCACAAGTGTTCAATTAATGTTGAGGTCGGAAGACTGCGGGGGCCAATCCAGCAACTCTACTTTATTGTCATTGAACCATTTCTTCGCAAATCTCAACGTATATTTCAGGTCATTGTCCAACTGGAACACTATGTCGTCCTTTTCATACCTATAAAACTTGAGTGTGCAAAGTAACTCATCTTGTAGGATACTCACATAGAGCTCAGCATTGAGATCACCATCGATCATGGTCAAGTATCCAACACCTGTGGCTGTGAAACAACCTCATATCACCAGGCTAGCTCCACTGAACTGGAGTTCCTTTAATTTATTGATCCGTTAGTCCTCTTTCCCTTGATTCTTTCAGACCCATTTTAACCCATCAGAGTCCAGTCTATTGACTTTCATCTCATCGCTCCAAATCACCCATTACAAATCTTCTACTGTGCATTTTTCATACTTTTTGCAAACTCAAGCCAACAGTTATGACGATAATAAAGTTGAGGCTTCTTCACCTTTTGTCGAGGACCATTTAAGACTTGTGTATTGCGTTTCGCACAGTGCTTGCATACATGTCTGTGATCTCATTGTTACAGACGTGTTTGTCGAATTTGAAATGATAGACCTTATAATAATAATAATCTTTATTTATATAGTGCCAACATATTCCACAGCACTTTACAATTTAGAGGGTGTACATACAGACATTACACATTAAAAGAACTTACAAATGAGACACGAGGTATGAGGACCCTGCTCGCGAGAGCTTACAATCTATTATGGTGTATGGTGAGACAAAGGTTAAGAAGTGCAAGGTTTACAATGGTCCAGCCATGTTTCATAAATAGGAGGTGGTTTACATAAAAATTGGGTGACCCTGCCACCCTGACAGTACATCTATATACAGATAAGTATCTGTGAGTGCCCTAGTGTAGGGAGTGACAAATGTGTGTGATAGCAGCTAGGGATCTTGGTAGGCCAGGCTGAGAAGATGTTTTCTCAGGGCCCTCTTAAAACTGTGAGTGTTGTGAGTGTGCCTGATCGTCCGCGGTAGCATATTCCATAGAACTGGTGCTGCACGTGTGAAATCTTGGAGACGGGCATGGGAGGTTCGGATGATTGAGGAATGTAATCTGATATCAACAGCAGAGCGGAGAGAGCGGGTCGGGTGGTAGACAGAGATGAGGGAGGAGATGTAGGAGAGCAGCGCTGTGGAGAGCTTTATGGGTGAGAGTGCTGAGTTTATGTTGTATTCTGTACTGAATAGGTAGCCAGTGCAGTGACTGACACAGGGTAGAGGCATCAGTATAGCGGCTGGAAAGAAAGACAAGCCTGGCTGCTGCATTCAGGACAGATTGAAGAGGGGCGAGTTTGCAGAGAGGGAGACCGATAAGCAAGGAGTTGCAGTAATCAAGACGAGAATGAATAAGAGCAACAATGAGGGTTTGATCTGTTTCCACAGTGATAAACGGACGGATTCTCTAGATGTTCTTGAGGTGCAGGTGACAGGAGCGGGCCAGGGATTGGATATGAGGGGTGAAGGTCAGATCAGAATCTAATATAACCCCAAAACAGCGGGCCTGTTGCCTAGGTGTTATGGTGGTGCCACAGACTGAGACAGAAATGGCAGGGTAGGGTTGGTTAGAAGATGGTGGAAAGACAAGAAGTTCGGTTTTAGTGAGGTTTAGTTTCAGATGGAGAGAGGACATGATGTCAGAGACAGTGGACAGGCAGTCCCTGGTGTTTTGTAGCAGGGCTGGAGTGAGGTCACGGGAGGAGGTGTATAATTGGGTGTCATCAGCCATATGAGGATGGTACTGGAAGCCAAATCTGCTTTATGGTTTGTCCAATGGGGGATGTGTAGAGTGAGAAAAAGGAGAGGACCAAGAACGGATCCTGAGGGAATCCCGACAGCAAGAGGAAGAGGAGAGGAGGTAGAACTGCAAATGAGACACTGAAGGAGCGGTCAGAGAGGTAGGAAGAGAACCAAGAGAGAACGGTGTCCTGGAGGCCAATGGTGCTGAGTGTGGTGAGGAGAAGGTGGTGATCCACAGTGTCAAATGCTGCAGAGAGATCCAGGAGAAGTATTTGCCCTGTGATTTGGCAGTGAGGAGATCATTAGATACTTTAACTAGATCAGTTTCTGTGGAGTGTAGGGTGCGGACACCCGATTGCAGAGGGTCAAGACGAGAGTTAGTCGAGAGATAGCGGATTAAACGAGAGTAGACCAAGCGTTCTAGGAGCTTAGAGATGAAGGGCAGGTTAGAGACTGGTCGGTAGTTATCAGCACAGGAGGGGTCCAGAGAGGGCTTTTTAAGTAAAGGGGTTATGATGGCGTGTTTAAACAAGGATGGAAAGATCCCAGTAGAGAGAGAAGGTTAAAGATTGCGGTAAGGTGAGAGATGATAGCTGGAAAGATAGACTGGACAAGGTGGGATGGAATGGGATCACTACAGCAGGTGGTGGGGCGAACAGATGAGAGAAGCCTGGACACTTCTTCTTCTGTCATTGGGTCAAGGGCTGAGAGCAGACTAGAGGACGTGCCGGAAGGGTCGGGATGGGGGTTTCTTGAGGATTGAGATGAGATGTTTTGCCAGATACTGTCTATTTCATCGATTCGAACTAGTGACCTTTTGCTTGGGAATCAAACTAATCTCACATTATCCAATACCTGTGTGTTAACAGGTTGTTATTTGTAGTAAAAAAGAAAAAACAGGAAAAATCAGTAACAATGCAGTTACATGACCAGCATCTGCATAACTAAGCACATGCTAAATTGTTGGAAGTCATATTTATGTATGAAATAACCAAGATTATTGTCTATAAAATGATGGTAGTCTCACATTAAAAGCTGTAGTGGATGATGAGATATGGAGCCTGAAAATCAAAAGTTCAAAACAATGCTACCCTTTGCTTATCAGTGTATAGCACTCTCTGAGTACTGTATATACAATTGGAAAGGCAGGGACAGTAATGAACTATTCCTGCCTTCTCCCTGGTGATGCAGCTACACAGGTAGCATGCAGCTGCTAACTTTTAGAAACGGCCATGCAGAGTGAGATGCCAACTGTCGGCCCGTTTTTCCAGGCCCCCACTTACTGGTGAGCAACGGCCCTCAGAGTAGGAAGCTTCTAGAGGAGTGGGGCAAAGCAACTTTTCCATGAGTGTTATGTCAATATTCTCCTAGTCAGGGAGTGCAGATTCTGAGGCCCACTAAAGGAAGACAAAAAGTCAGCAGCAGCCCTGCAGCAGTAGTATTACAGCCATGATAGGTCAGCACCATGGAAAGGATAAGTATAGCTGTTGCATCTATATACTCTGGGAGGAGAAAGCAAAGGTGTTCAGTGTACCAGAACTAGTACATTTAAGCAACAGTTATGTTTCAGATTTGTGCCTCTGTATGCCAGACATGTAACCACTATGCTTTTTGCACCAGCAAATATGAGTTTAGTTTGACCTTGCTTTCCTGCCTCCTTATCTTGGGGTGCATCACACATACCTCCCAACCATCCAGATATATGGTGGGAAAGCTCCGATTTGGTGACAATGTCTCACTGTCCTGGGATGGCTGGGGAAAGTCCTGATTTTCAGAGTTATGTCCCGGGATCCGAGGCATAAGCCCTGAATCCCTGGGACTGTGCAGACTTGCAGGCTCTCATGGATGCTTGCCACTGTGAGACTTTGCGAGTGTAGAGAACAGTGGCACCAGGAAAACATCAGAAGACGCTTCCCTGATGTCACTGGCTGCAGGGGGCTCACCATGCCAACTTAGCTAGGCTATATAGTATAAACTATAGCACACAGCAGAGGGAGGTAAGTGACCTCCTTCACACCCGACCCACTCATGGCCCATCCAGCTTTCCTGGATTCTATACATTGGGAAGAACCAGGTTAGCATCAGAAGGCGGACTATCTAATGTGATGGAAGCTGCTAGCTGGTATTTTTTTAAGTTGGAAAGTATCTGATATTCATGGACGTTCCCATCCTGATAGTATCAGGCTGTAGCTGTCAGTTTTAACTTGGCTGATTATTAAAAATGGGGGTGACCCCATGTCATTTTAAATTTGAATAATTGCTTCTTTTTAGATTTTTAAAAATGTAATCTCCCCCCCACCACATATTTCGTAACCAGTCATAGTAAAGCCAACAGCTGCAGTCTGATACTATTAAAGTCCATGAATATTGGTCGTTTCCCACTCTAAAAATACCAGCCTGCAGCCACCCCAGAAGTGGTTCATCACATTAGATAGTCCGCTCTCTGACGGCAACCCGTCTCTTCCCAGTACCCTTGGTGCGTTGGATACTGGGGTAATAGTGACAGGCGGTTAGGGTCAGCCTTGTAGTGATGGAAAAACACAGCTGGCTGACACTAAGCCCCACCAAAACGAATGGAAAGGCAACTGTCAGACGCCTCGTTTACTAAAAATGGAATAAAATGGTTAAAAAAAAAAAGAAAACAAAGTATTTATATAAACACACTCTGACCCCAGCCTTTGACCATTTTGTTGAAGAAATGGATGCAATGCTGGTCCAACGTAGTCCAACAAATCCAATGCAGTCCAAGTGAGGAAATATGTAGTGAAATTGGAACACTACAAAACAAGTTAGTACTTGTACTAAACTGTATCCTATACACCCCATAAAGGTCTTGGCTATAGCTGATCTTGTGGGGATACAGGGGATGGAGTACAGGCCATAGCCGGGGCGTTGGTCCTCTGTCTAGGCCTAGTGCCAACACAAAATACAACCCCCCCACCTAACACTCTATAACCCCCTCATACTGTCTATCACCCAACACCCCCTACTCCACCACTCCACCTATCATTCCATGGGTAGTTCTTACAGAGGTGGGTAACAGCTAGGGACGTGCTGAAAAAGTGAGGAGTCTAAGATGTTTGTGTGGCAAATTCTGCAGGGACAAGTCATGGCCGGGAGAAGTCGTCACGACAGTCTGGAGTAGATGGAGAAAGTGAATCATCAGAGATGACATCTTCTGTATGTCACTGTATTTAACTGCACTGTAAATACGTCTGCAGAGCGCCTGCGTACAATTGGTATTTCCCCCCATAATGGTCAATGGATAGCGGTAATATGTGTCTGCAGAGCGCCTGTGCACAGCTGGTATCTACCCCCATATGGTCTGTGTATGGCAGGATACTGGCACTAGTGTAATAGTTTATATTCAGCAACAGTATGGTGGTATTATTCAGCCACTATGTGGTAGTGATATGTGGTCATGGTGTTGTGGCATTATTTGATCTTTGTAAAGTGGTATCATTGATAACACTGGCCAACAAATGTTATGAACATTTTTGTTTCCTCTGCAATTTTTGGTAAAACCAATAGATTTTTACATGCTGAACACAAATATGTAATTGTAATTTTAGTATCATACAGGGTTTTTAATAAAACTGCATTGATGCATTTAACCTCTTCCTGACAGAGCCTGTTTTTTCTCTCCTTGCCTTCCCAAAGCCATAACTTTTTTATCTTTCCACCAACATAGACAAATAAGGGCATAAGTGTGTGTGTGTATGGGTGTAGAGTGGGGATGTGGAGGGGGATTTAGAGTGGGGGAGTTAATTGGGTGGGAGAGAGGGGTTTGAGCAGAGTCGTGTTAAAAGTATTATGGGCCCCCAGGCATAACACTGTAGTGGGTCCTGCCCACATCATGACATCATACTAGGTCATGCCCCTAGCCACCCACAAGCACACTCATATTTTCACACCACTTATGTCTGGACACTGGCAGCCTGCAGCCTACAAGACTAATTGGCAGAGCAGGGAGCCCTTGGCTCCCTTCCCCACCATAGTTTGTAACTATGGATCCATGGTATGTTTTTTTTTATTCCTGGGACATACATATACCACCTGGGGCCCCCATACTTGTAGGGCCCCTTGGCAACTGCCTAGTGTGCCCAATGGAAAAGATGGCTCTGGGTTTGAGTGGTTAAGTGAGGGTAGAGTGAGTGTTCAGAGGGGGTGATGGGTAGAGGTGGGAGGAATGGATTTTAGAGTAGGGGAGGGATGGGCACACAGTTTGCTAATCTTATAAAAGCTGTGTGCCACTTGTGTGGGGAGGGGGGGGTGTCAATTTGCTTTCCAAGATGCATCAGGTGACACAGCTTTTCTAAGATAAGAAAATTGTGTGACATTTCTGATGGGATGTCCCTTTTGGACTACATCATATTCGGTGGACTACATCGGATCAGCCTTTGGTCTATTGTTTTAACTAAATTGTTAAAGCGGGCTGGTGTCGGGAAGTGTTTATTTAAATTTTAAAAAAGTGTTTAGTGGTGTTGTGGGTTTTTTTTTCCATCTAATTCCAGTGTACGTTATAGAGGCATACTATAGACACCTTTCCATTGCAGTCGTTGGGGCCTTGTGTCAGCCAGCGATGGTTTTTGTAACCCTAAGGCTGAAACTATCCCCCTCTCACTAATGCACCAAAAGTACTGGGAAGAGCCGGGTTACCATCAGAAGAGGACTCTTTAATGTGATGGTCCGCTTCTTGGGCAGCTGTGGGCTGCTATTTGTAGGATGGGGAAAAGCACAATATCCATGGACCTTCCCATCCTGATTGTATCAGACTGCAGCTGCTGGTTTTACCTTGGCTAGTTATGAAAAATGGAGGATGACCCTACATTGTTTTATTTATTAAAAAGCAAAAATTAGGCATCCACTGTAATTAATAAATAATTAAAAAAGAAAACAATGTGGGGTTCTCTTCATTTTTCATAACCAGCCAAAGAAAAAACAGCAGCTGCAGGCTAGTTCTATCAGGATGGGAAGGTCCATGGATATTTGTCCTTTCTCATCCTAAAAATACCTGCTCACAGCTGCTCCAGAAGTGTAACATCACATTAGAGGTTCCTCTTCTGATGGTAACCCAGCTCTTTCAAGTACACCTAGTGCATTGGGTACCTGGGTAATGGTGACATGGGGTTGTATGAGCGTTTGGGGGGGGGGAGACACAACTGAAAATTAAGTCCTAGTGCTATAAATGTAGGTGTCTGTAAGAAACTTCCATTACTAGCACTGGAATAAAATGGTAAAAAACTCAATGACATGACACAAACATTTTATTTAAATAAACACCCCCTGACATAAGCGCTTGTTGTCGATTTTATTAACAACACAGGTCCGAAGTAATCCAATGAGTCCAACATAGTCCAAAGGGGAAACCGGTCTAAAAATAAAAACACAAAAAAAATGACAGTACTAAACTCTATCCCCTGCACTCTCTGAAGAGCATGCCTAAGGTGGATCTTCTGGGGTTGCAGGATACAAAGTTGAACCTGCACAATATGACATGATATGATATGAGGGGTACAGACCACAGCTCCAAGGAGATTGTGCCTGTAAGCAGTGCTCTGTACTCCCCATTCCAGCTACTCCCCACCACTGTATTATGTATCCAAGTGCCAATACAAAATATAACCCCTACCTATCCCCTTTAAAAACACTTACCCATCTATCACCCTATACCCCTTCACCTCCTCCTATTACACACACCACCTCTACCTATCACTCCATAGCACCATCACTTCTTAAACTCCCCTCCACCTCTCACCCAATAGCCCCCTCACCTCCACCTATCACCCCATAAACTCTCCTCCACCTTTCACCCCATAACCACCTCATCTCCACCTATCACTCTATATGGATTTTGTACAGAGGGGGGAGACAGGTAGGTTAGTGCCTGAAAATTTTGAATTTTAAGATTATTGTAAGGTAACTTCTGCAGTAACGAGTCGTGGCTGGGAGAAGTTATCATGGCGGTCGGGACAGGATGGAGAAGGGAAGGCAAAGCGTACAATTCCAGTCATAGAAGACCTCTCCTGTGAGTCCCTGGATTTAACTGCACTGTAATCCCTTATACATCTACAGAGCCTATGTACAACTGGTATCTACCCCTATATGGTCACTGTATGGTGGTAATATTGGTTGTAATGTAATTGATTAAATTCAGGCACAGTTTGACAGCATCTCCCAGCTCTTAAATATATACTGCTTAATCATTTCCTCTTCACCCTTTTTGACAGACAAAGCAGCAACAGTAGACACTTCAGAATATACTAGTTTACATTGAGACAAATGCACAGGGCTACTCTGAAATTTTGAGCTGAGTGCTATACCGGTAAGAAGTTCAAGTGTACTGTACAATGCTTTCCTTAACATGGCAACAGCCCCTTTCCACTTTTGCACAGCAAAATCTTTTGCAAGCTTTATCATCTTAGTCTTTACTTTTGTAGAAAATTCATATGGGTTAGGCAAAATTGAGGCACTTGATAAATTTGGTGTCCAGTGTGGACAGTGTTCAGCTCAATGTAATTACAAGAGACATAGTTGCATTGATAAATCTGTCCTAGCGTGTACTCCTAGCCAATAAAGTACATACAATGAATGTCAATGAGAAAGTAAGATACTAATCTACCTCATTCATTTTTCAGACTGCACAATGTGTGGGAATCCTCTGCGACTTGTGCTTTCATTCTGCTGCCTGACTTTGGCTTATTGTCAGTTGAAACCTCAGCATCCATTTTCTTCATATTTTAAAAATACAGGTAAGTTACCATTTTATCATGATGCTAAAACCTGAAACTCATGTTTCCTATAATAACTAGCACCTTAATTTTAAAGGACCACTCTAGTTTTTTTTCTTTTTTTTTCTCCTAGTTCATTAGAAATTGATTTCAGATACACTGTAGTGCCAGTAACTTTGCTCGTCTGCAGTTCAATACAGGATTTAAGGATGATGCAACAGTCTATTAGTTCACATGGCCTTCACTCTGTTTAGCTAAATGACACTGGGGCAAATTTTACTGATACATTTAGTTTTCTTCTTAGCTGTTTTTATTTTCAAAATGTTAAATTTTTTATTTTGTTTTCTGCATGTAATTAAGCAGAAAGCCATCTTGATTAAGCTGCTTTTAATAGCATTAAGAGAATGCTTGATAGCAACTTAATGGACATAGGAGCCTATGAACAGAAGCAGACCCATTGACTTCTATAGGAGAGTTTTTTATACACCCTCTGTGACCTGTGAAGAAGTTACTATGCTAGAAGGGGGAGAGGGTGAACTGTGACCACTTTATATTTTGAGTGGTGGATCATTTGTTATCTACACACTTTTCACCTTTCAGAATAACCCTGCCTGTGGAGGAGATTGAACAGGAAGTGTCAGACTATTATAAGACCTAGTGGTTATAGAGAAAGCTGAAAGATTTCAGGACATCACATTTATTATGTCTTTTAGACAGTTTCTAGACACTTCTGCGCCTTGCCTGTGACAGAATGGGTGTGATTTCGGTAAAGGCATAAAGACATACTCAGCAGTCTAAACATGCGCCAGATTTCTTAACAGTATGATAAATATGCCGCACTGACTAACTTTACACTAAGTGTTAGACATATTAATAAATCTACCCCACTGGGCTGTTGATAGCAGGAAGTCTGTCTCTAAGCATTCCTATGAGACTGACTTTGAACCCCCCATAGGAATGCA
Organism: Phyllomedusa bahiana; assembly: GCA_025379985.1. Classification (NCBI taxonomy): domain Eukaryota; kingdom Metazoa; phylum Chordata; class Amphibia; order Anura; family Hylidae; genus Phyllomedusa; species Phyllomedusa bahiana. Next base: position 70,172 of record JAODAL010015191.1, on the reverse strand, counting down.
TAGAGAGTTTCACTTCCGAGTCTCACAACCATGCTGTGTGTTTCAGCTACTGTGTAATTTGTCTCTGTACAATTCCTTAATAACTTAAAATCACAGAGTAGTATAACATCTGTAGTCACTTCAGAGCCCCACATTGGGCAGGATTTACTTATGATGTCTATTACTTAGTCTTATATTTAAATGGATTTTCTTACTACAAAGATTAGCTTTTAACATGTAGAGACAGGTAATTGAAGACTTTTTCAAAATACGTTTGTCAATAGATTTACTTTAGTCATGAGTTAATAGATATTTAATGTGCTGTGAGTGCACACAGGTTTCTATGGGTACCTGGTTACCTGACCATAACTCTGTTATCTGATTAGATGAGAGAGCAAGGGAGGAAGTGACTTCAGCATGGACAGATGGTTCAGTCCAGAGCAAACTAATTATCTCTAACAAGATTACAGATAAGCAACTGTTTTCAGCCCTCACAGCCCTTCACTGAAGATAACATCTCCTGCAGGTGTCAGTGTAATGGCTCAGCTACTTACAGAGATGCTTGATATGCTAATCACTGCTATAGAAAATCCCACAGCTTGAGGAGACAAAGTGAGTCTAAAACTGCTTGTTACTCAGTTAAGCCAGTGTGGTGAGAAAGCCCCTTTAATCTTAGACTAGGCAATCTAAGATAGCACCATATGTATTACAATAGCTAATGGCACATGATAAATTTTACACATCTTTAGACCCTGTTGCTTAATTTCATACTGCCTATTGATTAACATGATTGTTAACATTTTGGTGTCCTTTGGTCGCATTTTAAACAAAGCCATTTACCGCTACACAACACAGCCTTTGTCAAAAGACCTAAAAAGTGTCTAGAAAACATAATAAGTGTACTGCAAGGCATGTCGTGAACAGTAGAAAAGGGGACAGACCTTGTTACATATGCAAGAATTAGTTTAAAAACAACTATTTTAAAGTAATCATGTAAATACAAACAACCAATGTCCTAGTTTACCATGGACTATGGGCAGCTGAAGAGGTGTAAGGAGGGATATGGAGAAACAAACATCAATGGCTATACAAAGTCTAAACTTAGCAGGTAAGTTTAAAGATATTATACCACTTCTACCAAAGTAGAAGTTATCACCAGAGTATGAGCATAACAAAGAAAGGGTAAAGCTGCAAGACAGAATATATGTGTATTCACATGAACAAGAATGACACACTTCCCTTGTCAATCAGCAGGTTCATTAATGAACACCTAATAATAAAAACACGAATGGAATAAAGTGGCCTACTATTCCCCTCCACATCAATACAATTTAAATGTTACACATAAGCAGCAGCAATTATATACAGATGGAATGTACACCTAATTTGATCAATAATAAAGCATGTGTCAATTAATGGCACAAAGACCAAAGAAGCCAAACTGTGGTTACAAATAAAGCCCGTCTATACTATACCGAAATATAGTGGAGCTGCAGGAAAAGCACTTCCCTGTGTATTTAAGGGGTGATGTAGATGCTTACTGTCCAATAATGGAGTGAAGTGATCCGGTTGATACTCCAGATGATGGAAAAGTCCCAGTCCATGTCATATTAGAAAATTTGCAACCAACCTTTTTGGGATATTTCAAATGCATATATTTCAACTAATTGGTGCATATCTACTTTGATATTAACATTTGTACTGATAATCACAATAATCAGAAAAGTCTAACATAGAATCTAAGGGGGGTTAAATCACCAAAAAGACTCAAGATCCTTAGTCTTCTTGTTCCAAGAGACTCGTCTTCCTGAGGTGGAATCTATTGTCTAATAAGATAACTGGAGGTGACCTTGAATATTGTAATTTCAGCATATGAGCTCAGATGACTCTAGGTGATTACTCAGCTACCCATTAACCCATTTTAGTTAATCTACTAAACACTGTCAGGCCATTGAATATTCTGCTCCCCAAATAGCCATGAGTAGGGTTGTAGCTTAAGGCTCCTTAGCTCTGGTGGAAACATTAGCTCATTAACACATGCAGGTTCTCTTCAAGGCCACCACTGGGGCAGTTAGGGACCTGGGCACTGTTCCCTTTAAGCTGAAAAACACAGAACAGATGGTTCCAAGGAATTTAATGGGGTAATGTCAGTATACTAGATCACCTAAAGAAGTGAAGGGGTTACTGTCAGTATACCTGGTGGTCTAAGAGTGAGAGAGTAATTACAGTACCCCTAGTGATTTGGGTTAAGTTGAAGTCTAGGGCAGTGAAGGAGTTAATGGCAGAATCCTTAGCAGGTTAGGAGCGTGAAGAGGTTGATGTTAGCAAACCTGGGGGTCTAGCGTAGGGAGAAAGTTTATTCCGTGTCCCTGGTAGTCTAGGGTAGTAAGAGGGTCAATATAAGGATTCCTGATGGTCTAAGGGAGGTAGATGTTTAGGGGACCGGTAGGGAAAATGCTGAATACTTAGGATTCTGTTCATACTTACCTTTCTATTTTCCACCAATGATCCGGCTGTAACCTTCTAGAGTAAAGTAAGGAGAGCTCAGCTCGGCCATTTCAGAAGTACATTATCTGATTAGTAGGGTTAAACTCAATGTCAATTTGGTGAGGGAAAACTGTGGGCCTCCTACATTATGGGGCTTGGTTGCAAACAAGCTGCAGGTTTTAAGTGTATGCTTTTTTCATGTGCCAATGATGTGTTGTGTAGATTTGACTACATTTTCTCAACCAGCTGTTGCTTCCTTTCAAACTGGACATTAAAGGGATTCTGTCAGGTGGTTTATGCTGCCCTCTCTTAGAGCAAGATATGATAGAGACCCAACCATTATCTTTACAAGTGTTGCGAATAGCCTTCGCAGCCCTGCCTGTGCCCCAGCATCTGGGGCGAGTGCTGCCGCTGCCCGGCTGCACTCCTGTCTGTCCGCAGCCTCCTGCTGCCTGGCGCGCGCGTCCCCGATCTCTAGGGCGTGCGCACGCCGGAAATGTGAAATTTAAAGGGCCAGTGCGCCGGTAATTGTCTCATTGCCAGGCGCTGCCTCTATTACCTTGGCGCTTCCGCCCACTCCCCGCCGGATCTTTAGTGCCTGTTGCCTACTGAGAAAGCGTTTATTCTAGTCTACCGTGTACCGAACCTTCTCGCCTACGTCCCACGACCACGAACCTTTGCCACCTGTCCTGACCTGCGCCTGCCTTCTGATTTTGTACCACGCTAAACCTCGGCTGCCGCCGCAGCAAGTCACGTCAGGGGTAGCGACCTGGTAGACTCCCGCCGCAGCAAATTTATCCCGCTTTGCGGCGGGCTCTGGTGAAAACTCGGACCAACTTAGACTCCGCTCCCTGGCGTGGCTTACACCACCGCTTGCGATGGTCCAGTGGATCCACTACCGCGGTCCGTGACAGTAAGATCCGGCCTTGGATCCCGCCGAGGTACCCCTGCCCGGCGAGGCGGATCTCACAGCTATCGTTGCCCAGCAGTGGCAGCAGATTGCGCAACAAGCTCAGCAACTGAACAAGCTCCCCCTCCATGTTGCAGCAGTTCTTGGCTTATCAGCAGCAGCAGCCATCGCCATCTGTGCCTCCATCAGCTGTTCCGCCAGCAACAGGGGGTCCCAAGCTCCGACTACCGTTGCCATCCAAGTTCGAGGAAGATCCTAAGCTGTGTCGGGGTTTTATTACTCAGTGCTCCATGCACATTGAGCTAATGGAGGCCCAGTTCCCCACTGAGCATTCGAAGGTGGCATTCGTGGTCAGTTTGCTGTCCGGGAAGGCCTTGGCTTGGGCTACACCCCTATGGGACAGGAGCGATCCGGTGACTGCAGACCTGCAGGCCTTCCTCTCAGAATTCTGCAGTGTCTTCGAGGAGCCAGCGTGGGCATCTTCTGTGGAGACGGCACTTTTGAACCTGCGCCAGGGCAATTCCTCGGTCGGAGACTATGCAGTACAGTTTCGCACCCTGGCATCAGAGCTGTCCTGGAATGCGCCGCGCTGTGCACCACCTTTAAGAAAGGCTTTTCCAGCAGGGTTAAGGAGGCCCTTGCAGCAAGAGACCTGCTATCTTCCTTAAGTGAATTAATCCACCCGGCCACCCGCATAGACGTACGCGTCGCCGAGAGGCCAGCAGAGCTTCACCAAGATAGTGACCTGGTGCGACCCCGCCGTCTGCCACGGCTGGCCCCGGTGTTCCAGAGGCCTCCACTGCCGCGTCCTCTACCCTCTGGGGAAGAGCCCATGCAGGTGGATCAGGCCCACATATCTCAGCAGGAGTTGTCCCGATGGTGTGCTGAAAAGCTGTGCCTGTAGTGCGCCAGCCCAGATCACTTTCATAGTGGCTGTCTGCTTCATCCATCCGGAACGCGCGAGGCCAGTGGAAACCCGGGGGGGAAAGGGGGGGGTTTGGACCCGGAGGTCCCTGGGGAGGGGGATCCCCCCGTTCCCCGAGTCGAATTTCCCGAAAGGGGGAAATGAACGTTCCTGGGGGGGGTTTTTTTGGGCGGCAATGGTGCCTAAGGGTTCCCCGCCGGGGGCCCGTAAAGGATATTGGGGACCCAAAAAGGTTTTGGGGGGTTTTTTCTCTCCCCAAGAAGGGTTTAAGGGGGGGGATTTGAGAGGGTTCGGGGGGGTTTGGGGTTTTTTCGGGGGAAAGGTTTGGGTTGGGCCCCCCCCGGGGGGGACGGGAAATCCGGGAAGGTGCGGCCCTTTTCCCTAAAAAAGCAGGCCGAGGGGGGGCGGGGATTTGGAGGGCATTTTGAACTGCCGGGGGGGTTGGGGAAAAACCTTACGGACCCGGAAGAGGCCAATGGGGGGGCCCACCTTTTTTTTTTCCCGGGGGGGGGGCCCTTTTTGAAAAAGAACCGCTTCTTTTTTGGTTTTAAATTTCCCACCCGCTGAGTATTTTCCCTGGGGGCAGGGGATTTTAAAAAGTGGGGGGCCCCTTTGACGGTGGGGGTTGGGGTTTGGTTTTTCCCCCTGGGGAGACCCTGCGGGGGGTGGGGCCCAATTCGTAAGGCCCGCCCGGGGTAAAAACGTCTTTTCGCCACCCCAATCACTTTCATATGGCCCCTCCCACCCCAAAAACGCCGCCCCTAGGCCTTTGGAGAGGCATCCCTAGGGAAACATCCTCTCTCCCTTCTATGCCGGTGGAATCATACTGATCGGGGTTGTTTCCGGGCTCCTTTTCCTGGCCCGTTCCCCCGGGGAAATTTTTCATCCAGCCGCCCGGGTCCCGGTATAAGTTCCGGGTTGGCCTGGAGAACCTTTCTGAATCCTGTACGGGGGACTCCTTGGTACCCCATTCGGTACAGGACAAACCCGGGGTGTCCCCCCACGGGGGGGTCTTGCAAAAGGAAAAGATCCCTTCATGGCGCTTCGATTTCTCGCGATCCCGTTGAGGCTTCCATGGTTTCAGCACCCTGCCCTAAAGCTCAATTGGAAGACAGGCGGGTCGTGGTTGGGGGCCTGGGTGCCCGGAACTTTGTTGGTGGCACCGCCCGGTTTCGATCCCTTTTTTTTCCCAACCCTTTCCAGGACTCGCCCGGGCTCCCCCCCGGAAAAACCAGGATTTTCGGGTTCTTCTTGAGAAACAGGCCGAGACCCCCGCCCCATCACCCCTACGACTGCCCCTTGACCTACGCCGGGAACCCTCCCCCAGGGGAGGGGCTACGCCGTCGGTGCCGGAAACCAAAAACCATGTCAACCCACATTCGGGGGAAAACCTCCCGAAGGGGTTCTACACAAGCCCCCTCCCCGGCCGGGGAAGGGTTCTTCTTTGTGGGAAGAAAGATGGCCCCCGCAGCCTTGTATCATTATCGGGGGAATTAAAAAAATCCGTGAAGAAACCCTATCCTGCCCTTGATCACGAGCGTTTGACCGGGTTTGTGGGGCGATTTTCTCCAAATTTTGGGCCGGAACCTACAACCTCATTTGACAGACAGGGGGATGAGTGGAAGACTGCTTTTTAACACACGGGAGGGCACTTTGAATACCCCGTCTGCACTTCGGGCTGTGTAGCCCCGATCTTCCAGGGTTTGTAAATGATATATTCGGGACCCCCCTATACTTTGTGTCGGGGTCTAGCGGGACGTATTTTAGTCTTCTCTGTATTTGGGACTCATCGCCCATGTCCACCAGGTGTTGGAGCGACTATGTGCCAACCACCTCTATTCCAAATTAGAGAAATGTCTTTTCCACCAGACCAGTCTCCCATTCCTTGGTTACATCCTCTTGGACCAAGGGCTACAGATGGATCCTGCAAAGCTGTCAGCCATTTTGCAGTGGCTTAGGCCGGTGGGTCTACGGGCCATACAGCGCTTTCTGGGCTTCTCTAATTATTATTCATTCCGCATTACTCTACATTGGTGGCGCCTATTGTAGCACTTACTAAGAAGAACACCAACCCTAGGCAGTGGCCGCCAGAGGCCAAAAAGGCATTTGTTCAACTAAAGGCAGCATTCGCCTCCGTGCCCGTCCTGACCCAACCTAATACCGAGAAGCCCTTCTTTCTGGAAGTGGACGCCTCCTCGGTCGGGAGGGCAGTTCCCCACACAGAAGGGACCTAAGGGCAAGATGGTCACCTGTGGCTTCTTCTCCAAGACTTTCTCACCAGCGGAGAAGAATTACACCATCGGATCGGGAGTTGCTGGCCATCAAACTGGCCTTGGAAGAATGGCGTTATCTTCTGGAGGGAGCTCGGCATCCCATCACCGTTTACTCTGACCATAAAAATCTCCAGTACCTCCAATCAGCCCAACGTCTCAATCTACGTCAAGCCAGGTGGTCTCTCTTCTTCTCCCACTTCGACTTCCAGATACATTTTCGACCTGCAGAGAAGAACTCGACCTGTTGGGGGAGAAGGCCATTCTTAAACATATAATTTCTCCCGAATGCTTGATCTCTGCAGGTCCAGTGGATCTTCGAAAGGTGCCTCCAGGGAAGACTTGCGTTTCTCCTACGCTCCGCAGGAAGATTTTGAAATGGGGACACTGTTCTCTAGGGGCCCGGCCCACCAGGAACTTTCAAGTTGTTCCTCCTAATCTCCCATTTTTACTGGTGGCCAGAGCTTGCTAAGGACGTCAGGGAGTTCGTGAAGTCCTGCGTCACTTGTACCCATGACAAGACCCCTCGCCACAAACCCACGGGTCTGCTCCAACCTCTGCCCATCCCCAGGACCTCTTGGTCTCATGTGGCGATGGACTTTGTCACTGATCTTCCTCCCTCCTCAGGCAACATGGTCATCTGGGTTGTCACGGACCGTTTTTCGAAGATGGCGCATTTGTCCCTTTGCCAGGGTTACCATCTGCTCCCCGTTTGGCCAGCCTGTTTTTTCTCCATATCTTCTGTCTACACGGACTCCCCCAGCATATTGTCTTGGATCGGGGGGTCTAATTCATGTCTAGGTTCTGGCGGGCCCTCTGCTCTCTGTTGCAAGTGACCCTGGATTTCTCCTCGGCCTACCACCCGCAGACGAACGGGCAAGTGGAGAGAATCAATCAGATCCTGGGGGCTATTTGCGGCACTTTGTCTCGGCTCGACAGGATGACTGGGCCAGCTTACTTCCTTGGGCAGAGTTTTCGTATAACTCCCTGGATTCGGAATCCACTGGTACCTCTCCGTTTTTCATTGTGTATGGCCAGCATCCCCGCCCTCCACTTCTAATGTCTTCTCCTTCTGAGGTTCCGGCAGCGGATACTTAGGTCTGAGATATGCTGACCATTTGGAATCAGACGTGCCAGGCCCTGCAGCATGCATCTGCACACATGAAGGCCCAAGCGGACAAAAATAGAAGACCCTCCCCATTTTCTCCCCTGGCGACAAGGTGTGGCTTTCGGCCAGATATATCCGGCTCAAGGTCCCCAGTTACAAACTAGGTCCCCATTCTGTAGGACCGTTTGAGGTACTCAAGCGCATCAACCCGGCTGCCTATAAACTCGGCTCCCCACTATGCGTATTCCCAACTCCTTCCATGTCTCTTGTTGAAACCTGTGGTCCTGAACCGCTTTTCCCGGTAGATTGCTCCTCCGCCTTCTGAAGCTGAGTCCATCAACGTCTTCGCTGTGAAAGAAATCCTGGATATGAAAACGATCAGGGGAAAATGGCATTTTCTTATCGACTGGTAGGGGTTTGGGCCTGAGGAAAGGTCATGGGAGCCGGAAGACAACATCCTGGACCGTGAGTTGGTGCAGAAATTCCTCCGGGCCAGAAAGAAGGGGAGGGCTAAAAGGGGAGGGGGTACTGTTGCGAATCGCGACGCAGCCCGCAAGTCTGGCTGCGGGCGCCTTCGCATCCCTGCCTGTACCCCGGCATCTGGGGCGAGTGCTGCCGCTGCCAGGGTGTCGGGCGACGGGCGCACTCGCTCTCCAGCGCTCCTGTCTGTCCGCATCCTCCTGCTGCCCGCCGTTCGCATCCCAGCGCGCGCTGGCTCTGTGAAATTTAAAGGGCCAGCACGCCGGTAATTGGCTAATTGCCAGGCGCTGCCTCTATATTTCCTGGGTGCTTCCGCCCACTCCCCGCCGGATCTTTAGTGCCTGTTGCCTACTGAGAAAGTGTTTATTCTAGTCTTGTCCTGATTACCGTGTACCGAACCTTCTCGCCTACGTCCCACGACCACGAACCTTTGCCGCCTGTCCCCGACTATGAGCCTGCCTTACGATTTTGTACCATGCTAAACCTCAGCTGCCACCGCAAGCAAGTCACGTCAGGGGTAGCGACCTGGTAGACTCCCGCCCCCGCCAGTCCATCCCGCTTTGCGGCGGGCTCTGGTGAAAACTGGGACCTACTTAGACTCCGCTCCCTGGCATGGCTTACACCACCGCTTGCGGTGGTCCAGTGGATCCACTACCACGTCCGTGACAACATGCTCAAGAGACCAGAAGGTGTTCCTACATTTCCACATCCTGAATGAATAACGGATTTCCAGATGAAACGGAAATTAACACTTAGAGGAAGAGCACCTTTTTGGTAGGTTATTCTGAAAAAAGTTTGTTTTTTATATTGACCTGGTCAGGAGATTTTATCTGCTCTGTTGTGCACACAGTGCTCTACTTTCCTCTCTGCTCTTTGTCTTATCTGAGAGTAGTGAGCGACATTGCTAGGACTGATGGCAGCATGAGAAGAGTGTGTTTTTCTAACAAAAGAGATTGTTTGTTAAACTTATTTAACTGGTTTTCAACCCTTTAAGTTTTATAGCCTAGTGTACAATAAATGAAACTTCCTACAGTCACCTAACCAGTAAGTGTGAAGCTGAAGCTGCCTGTGGCTGCCTGTATGTACAAACTTCACAACTTAATCCATACAGCTCCATATGCAGCAGGTGCTAGCTGCGTTATACAGATGACATCCACCAACGGGCTTGACTAGAAATGGTTGGGTCCCATAGCAAACTTTTATGTAAGGGGGTCTCCCCTTATAAAAAAAAAAATAAAAAATTATCCCATAAGGATCCAGCTAGGTAGATAGGTAGCTAAGGACCCGTGTAGGTAGGTAGGTTAGGCGCTAGGAAGGAAGACAAGGCTCCATGTAGGTAGTTAGACAAGGCTCCAGTTAGGTAGGGCCCTCTCATCTCCTCTTCTCCTTTTTTTTTCTTTTTTAAATTGGATCATTACTGGCACAGTAAAATCTATTAGGCTGAGTTCACATGGCAGCATTCACATGGCATTATTCATATTATAATGGAAGTATCTGTCAGAGTACCATGAAAAACCGTGCCCTCACAGATACCGCAACCTAGCTGAGATATCTAAAGACAGTAATACAGCAAACATATACCTCTTTGGACATCTGATCTATTTGTCTGTGGTATTTGCTTTTTCTGTCGGATACAAAAGTGTGGTAGACCAGTGTAACCCACACAAAGTGTGTATGTTTGTAAATACATAGTCCAAAGAGGAACTTGTCACTGTATATGTCGGTGTGAGGAATTCCTATAAAGCCCGTGTCCGAACGCCATAGGTGGAAAAGAAATACCTGTCATGTACTGGCCCATTAAATCCAGGAGAGGTGCTCGTGCGCGCCCCTAGTGGCCGGCTGGGATAGTGCAGGCAGAGGCAGGAGAAGTCACAGCAGCGTGCCGCTCGAGGAAGAAGCAGGATGGGGCCAAGTGGACTCGCAGTCAGAAGACCGGACCGTGGCACGAGAGGCATCAGGAGCCGCAGCGCGACACATGCACATAAAAGAGGACATAAAACATAACAAAAATTATAAGCATTAGAAGTTTGTCTAAACATTAGAACTTGTATAAAGTACAGGCATTAAAAAACTTGTACCGCAAAAAAAGAAATTGTTCATAAAGTTATGTCAAAGTTATATAAGACAGTTATTTATTTTTGTGTATGATAAAAGTAAAAAAGTAGAAATTGGCTGTTTGGAAAGGGATAATACACCACTAATCCCATGCAAGCCAGAGAGGTGGACTTGATGTCCTAAATTGCTAGATACCACCATAAAAATTCAATGTAGCACTGTCCAGTCCTTCTGGATCCAAATAAACCATGGTGCTAATACAAACACTGCAGCCTCTTCATTGTTTGTATTGGTCTAAGCTTTGCTGATACTTGTAATTGCCGTACTTTTAGTAGTAATGATGCAATGTACTCTAATACTGTCCAGTTCACTTGCACAGGACAGTGCTGTTATACCTTGCTTCTTTGCTACTAAAAGTATGAGTGCTGGAGCCCGTTTAGTCAGTTGTTTGACAGGTGTGCAGGGATTCCAATCTTCACTTACTTAAACACAAAGTAATACTTCTCTGTGGAGGGATAAAGTAAGAGAACATAATGTAGGGTAAGTTCGGAGAGCGGGTTTCATGGTGGACAGTAGTTGCAGAAATCTGAACAGTCCACTTTTTTTACCAGAGCACAGCAAACTTGTTTCCCTTTTGTCCTCTATCAGTCTTTTTTGCTATAGTTTCACCCTCAGCCTTCCATAGCTGGAAAACCTGCCTGACACAGATGAGACTAGGTCAGCCACCAATAGTAGACATAGTGGCTCAGGTGTCTTACATGTGCCCTGGTGATCAGAGTGCTCATTTGGAGCGCCACAGATACACATCTCATTGCACAAGCAGCTACATCTCTGCTCACTTGGTCATAGGCCAAAACTAGCAGCAGCACATTGTGCACCTGTAATCTATACAAAACATATGCTCATCCATATTTAGGTCGTGTTCATTTTTGTTTGTGTTCATTTGTGTTTTTGCTGTGTTTCTCAATTGCATCAAAATACATAAAAATGCATGCTTTTTAATGCAGGTGGTCTCTAAGTTGGAATACAGGTGAAACTGGGAATCAACTAAAAAACACGATTTTTAATTGCTTGTATTCTTGTTGCGTTTTTCATCCGCAGCATGTAAACTAGGCCTGGACTGGCAATCTGCCCAACTGGATGGACGCCCGCTGCCCACAGGCCCCCCTCGCCACACAGCTGCATTGCTGGGTCACATAGACCAAGCGATACAGCGATTACAGCTGCTGCCTGCATGGTGCAGGCAGCGGCTCAGGAAGAACAGCCAGGATCTTCCCCCAGAGGCTGTTGTGATGTCATTGTGCAGCATGTTCCACAGCCTGTGCTTGGCTGTAAGTCTATGGATAGGCTTACAGCAGATACACACCAGAAGTGGCATCCTGGAGCAGGCGGCTCCAGACTCAGAAAAGGGTGGAAAGGTAATAGGTGAGTATTTTTATTTTTTCATAGGGGCTCCTGTCTATCTACCCATTTACTGGGGGAGGCCCTGCCTATCTACCTTACTACTGGAGGAGGCCCTGTCTACCTAATTAATGGGGGAGACCCATTCTACATACCTAATTAATGGAACGCCTATGTAACTACCTTCCTAATTGGGGCTCTTTAAACCTACCTATTGAGGTCCCTATACACCTATCTCCTGTATGATGCCCTATATACATACCTACCTACTGAAAGGGTCTATAAAGGGATCTAATGGGGGCTATATACCTACCTATTGTGTGGACCTACCTAATTGGGGATTATATACCTCATCACCTGCTAAATTTATCTGTAAACTTACTGAGGGGGTCTATTTACCTACATTCAGATGGTACCAATATATCTACTGCCTGTGGGAGGCCTATATACCTACCTACTGGGGGGCATGTATAGCTACCTAATGAGGGACTACCTATTTACCTGCCACTTATCTGACTTTTCTAATTTTTAGGGCCTAATGTACCTAAAAGGAGCATCTACTATATGGGGTGTGGACCTTCCAACTGGTGGCGCAAATGGGGGCTCTATAATCGGCTGGGGGCACTTTCGCTGTTTGCAGTGCAATAGCTGTGTGGGACACCAAGGGGGGCACTATTACTTTTTGAGGCACTATGGATGGGGAGTTTCTACAGAGGTGGGAATTGATAGGGAAGTGCTGGAAAAGAGAGGAGTTTAAGATATTTGTGTGGTAAATTCCACAGGGACGAGTATTAGGAGGAGAAGATGTCATTGCATTCTGCCCCAGATGGAGAAAAAAAAGGAAGAGAACAACTAATCCAAGAAGTGAATGACTCATCAGAGAAGATGTCATTGAGGTTTGGGCCAGATGGAGAAGAGAACAACTTCCATCAGAGATGATGTTTCCTGTGAGTCCCTGATGTCAGGGGTTTTGCTTTTGTGTTGGATTGGTGCTGCATTCACTGTTCTAGTTACCTGAGATGGTGGCTGACCACTCTGTGGTCTCTATTTGGTGGTATTGTAGGTTAGATCGGTGCTTGTATAATGGCAGCATACACTTGTCCCAGATTGACAAGATTGATAAAGTGAGTGCACACCTGTCCCTGACCCTGTGATTATGGGTTTCTCTGTGCCACTTTTTCTTTCTTGCTCATAGTTATAGGGTTTTATTTTACAAAGTGGCGAGGTGCATGACCAAGGGAAATTGTGGAAGTGGTTATTGTTAGTGGGCTGGTGGAGGTTTTGTGCCAGTGCTGCTTTTTATCCCCAGTCCGGCCTTGGTGTAAACCCATCCTTAAATACATCTTAAATAAGGCTTTTATTATTGTTAACAAATTATATTTCCTTATGAAACCTAGTATTACATTATTTCTTCGAAACTGCATCAAGTGAGACTTCAGCTTTAGATTACGTTGAGTTGTTCTGGAACTTTGGGACCCAGTACTGTGTCGCAACCTGGCCTACCAGAAAGTTGTGTGGTACTTTATTGGGCAGTAGTGATGAGTGATCAGTAAAATAAAATCGTGATCTAGGCGATATTTTGAAAAATATCGTGCCGATTCCCATTAAAATCAATGGGAGAGGATGACCAGGTTAATTTTTAGACTCAAACAGGTGAGGAGAAGCTGGAATTGCCATCCACAATAGTAAACTGGATATGTGGTACATCTTAGTCAAGACAATTAGGTTCTAAGAGTCACAGAAAAAAATTCACAGGCTAAAATAATTCATTCCTTTCAATGGCTAACCAAAAAGATGAGGATAGCATACAGCGGTAGCACCTGCTATGGGGCCCCCATGACACACGAGAAGACATTGGTATTGGAAATGGCACATGGTAACTGGCAGGAGCCCCCTATCACTTTTTGCACCAGGGACCAAGAACATGTCATATTTGTGTTGGCAGCAAGAACATCCCAACGGGGAACACGGAGGTTCAGCTGGCAGGGCCGTAGTTATAGTGCGTGTGGTGGGAGCCAGGGCTGCCATCAGTCGTCTATTAACTGTTTCATGGCCACATGCAGCTAAATTAAATGTGGCGCCCACCCATTACTACTTCCTATTTTTAAAAATTCACTGGGCCCCTTTTTGATTAGGGCGCCACTGACAGGAGTACTGTCATACTGTCACCCCTGGCATCCCTTTTACAGTAGCCTGACCCCAAAAGCAGTAAAAATTACCTTATGGACACTCAGAATAGCAAGAACAAATCAGTATTTCAAACAAGATTTTTGTGAAAAGGACATTGACTATCGCTGTCTTTTACTGCAGCATGACTACAAAACCAGCACAGATGCCCTTATGGACCCTCATAATAAAATTTGCAAGAAGAAATAAGTATTTGACCCAATATTTTAGTGAATAGGACATGGACTATCGCTGTCCTTTACCGTAGCAGGACCACAAAACCAGCACAGATGCCCTTATGGACCCCCAGAATAAAATTCGCAATAAGAAATTGACTATTTCAAACAAGACTTTTTTCAATGCTGCTGCTACTCCTTTGGCTACTTGCCATTCTAATGCTGTCACGTTGCTTACGTTGTTCCACCGTGACATTAGAACGTGAAGAAAATGTCTCCAGTTGGTCAATGAGCTCTGTCTCAAATTCCTGCATTGTACTGTCAAATTGAGTGGGTGTAAGGAAATTGCTGACTTTTGGAACGTGGACCAAGGAGGGTGGCCACCCAGTAACCGCTGTTCATTTTGATTGCCTTGAGGCATGAGAAATTTGAAATTAGTATGTGAAATAAGCTTTGTTTTCAATATGACCTTTACTATTGCTGTCTTTTACAGTAGCCTGACCCCAAATCCAGCAAAAAATGCCCTTATAGACACTCAGAATAAAATTTTCAAGAAGAAATAAGTATTTGAACCAATATTTTAGTGAATAGGACATTGACTATTGCTGTCTTTTACCGCAGCATGACCACAAAACCAGCACAGATGCCCTTATGGACCCTCAGAATAAAATTTGCAAGAAGAAATAAGTATTTGAACCAATATTTTAGTGAATAGGACATTGACTATCGCTGTCCTTTACCGCAGTATGACCACAAAACCAGCAAAGATGCCCTTATGGACTCCCAGAATAAAATTAGCAAGAATAAATAAGTATTTGAACCAATATTTTAGTGAATAGTATATTGACTATGGCTGTCTTTTACAGTGACCTGACTCCAAAACCAGGACAGATGCCCTTATGGACCCTAAGAATAAAATTTGCAAGAAGAAATAAGTATTTGAAAAATATTTTAGTGAACAGGACATTCAAAATCGCTGTTTTTTACCGCAGCATGACCACAAAACCAGCACAGATGCCATTATGGACCCTCAGAATGTAAATTTGCAATAAGAAATTGACTATTTCAAACAAGATTTTTTCCAATGCTGCTGCTGCTGCTACGGCTACTTGCCATTCTACTGTTGTCACGTTGCTGTCATTGTTCCACCGTGACATTAGAACGTGAAGAAGATGTTTCTAGTTGGTCATTGAGCCCTGTCTCAAATTCCTGCATTGTTCTTTCAAATTTAGTGGGTGGAAGAAAATTGCTGACTTTTGATTTGGAACGTGGATCAAGAAGGGTGGATACCCAGTAGCCGCTGTTCATTTTGATTGCCTTGAGGCATGTGAAATTTGAAATGAGTATGTAAATAAGCTTTTTTCAATATGAAATTTACTTTGCTGTCTTTTACAGTGACCAGACCCCAAAACCAGTACAGATGCCCTTATTGATCATCAGAATAAAATTCGCAGGAAGAAATGAATATTTCAAACAAGATTTTTCTGAATAGGACATTGACTATCGCTATCTTTTACAGCAGCATGACCAAAAAAACAGCAAAACAGACCTTTCGGATACTCAATAAAATATGCAAGAATAAAAGAGTATGTGAATTAAGCTTTTTTTTCCAATATGACCTTTACTACTGGTTTCATATTACAGGGACATGACCACAAAAGCAGCAAAAATGCCCTTATTGACCATCAGAATAACTTTTGCAGAAAGAAATGAATATTTCAAACAAGATTTTTCTGAACAGGACATTGACTATCGCTATCTTTTACAGCAGCATGACCACAAAAGCAGAAAGAAATACCTTTCGGACACTCAATAAAATTAGCAAGAATAATGTGAATTAAGCTTTTTTTCAATACGACCTTTACTATTGGTGTATTTTACAGTGACCTGACCACAAAAGCAGCAAAAATGACCTTGTTGACCTTCAGAATAAAATTCGCACGAAGAATTGAATATTTCAAACAAGATTTTTCTGAATAGGACATTGAGTATTTTACAGTATTTTACTGTCTTTTAAAGCAGCATGACCCTAAAACCAGCCAAAATGCCATTATGGACAGTCCCAATAAAATTTGCATGAAGAAATGCAGACGGTTGACGGGGAGGTCCAGATGACACAGCAACGCTGACAGTGGGGCCGAATCAGTGTGCGAAGGCCAGAAGTGTGAGCTAAGACCTCAAACCTTCCTCAGAAGACAGTCAAGACCTGGGTAGCGCATGCGAAATTTCTGCCTATACGAGAGCGCTTGCCCCTCGATATAAAATAAGAAAAAGCCTTAGGTAGCACCATTACATCCTTATGCTTAAGCAACAATGGAATATTATGCAAAGGTTATCGTCATATTATGCCATAAATAAAGGTGGGCGAAGTGGAATTCATTTAGAATTTCAGGAAAACTTCGATTCTGAACGAAGTCGAAGTTTGGGGGGATTCGCGGGAACGAAGCGTGCTTTTGCTTGATAAAATGGCTGCGAGCACATGGCGTTACATGGGGCAAAGAAGTCTGGGAGGAAGAAGGGCGTAGCCTACATGACATGTGCAGAGATGAAGCCAATCAGAGACCGGAGGGATTCTGTGACGTCACCGCACTATATAAGTACAGGCGCGACGCTGGCAGCTCATACTGCTCTCACTGTACTGTGCAGGGAAGGTGCTGCCACAGCTGCTTATGATATCTCATACTAAAAAACTCACTTTTATACAGCGATTTTTGGGGGGGTGTCACAGCTTGTCTCAGAGACTGCTTCTCTTACGTTCTAATTCTGTTTTTGGGGGGTATTGGAACTGAAGTCCAGTGTACGTCCAATGTAGCTGCATGTACATTTTAATGCTATCTACTCAGTTCTTCAGCACATTGAATATCCAAGGGTTATCTAAGCCTGTTCCTTTTGTATTCAGTTAAAGAAACAGCGTTTTTACAATACAAATACCACTTAATTTTTGGTTGCTCATTTCTTTTGCGCAATTTAGATCCAGGGTTAATAAGCATTGTTCGCTGTTGTGGTCACTAAAAGAAACGTTCTTTTCACCTCCAAAGAAGACATTTTGCCTGTAGCATAATTCATAACGAAGGTTAATTACAAGTTTTTTGTTGTGTGTATCCGTAAAATACACGGCATTTTAAACACGCTACAAAGCTGGTAATTTTTGGTTGCTCATTCTTTTGCGCAATTTAGATCCAGGGGTTAATTAAGCGTTGTTCTGCTGTTGGGGTCACTAAAATAAACGTTCTTTTTCACCTCCAAAAAATAAATTTTGCCTGTAGCATAATTCATAACCAAAGGTTAATTACAAGTTTTTCTGTTGTTGTGTTCCGAAAAATAAGCGCCGTTTTAACACGCTACAAAGCTGGTAATTTTTGGTTGCTCATTTCTTTTGCGCAATTTAGATCCAGGGATTAATTAAGCGTTGTTCTGTTGTTGTGGTCACTAAAAGAAGCGTTCCTTTTCACCGCCAAAAACGAAATTTTGCCTGTAGCATAATTCATATCCAAAGGTTAATTACAAGTTTTTCTGTTTGTTGTGTTCTGTAAAATACACGCCGTTTTAACACGCTACAAAGCTGGTAATTGTTGGCAGCATATTTCTTTTGCACAATTTACATCCAAGGGTTAACTAAGTATTTTTTCTGCAGTTGTATTCATTAAAATAAACGTTCCTTTTCCCCGCCAAAGAAATTTAGGCTGTAGCATAATTCATATTCAAAGGTTAATTAGGCCTGTTTGTGCTTTTATATTCAGTAAAATACACAGGTCGCAGCACAGCAAGGGGACGTCGCAGCAGAGGTCACTCGGTGAGGCCGCAACTGCCACTGTCATCTAGCGGCCGTGTGCTGACCAGCAACCCAAGGGTTCTTGATTGGTTGACTAGGTCATCCACTTCCTCCCAGATGACATCTGACAACCCCAGCCAAGAGTCGGTGAGAACGTCACACACAACCCTTAGTTGGCATGGCCCGGGAGCGGGTCAGCGGCCCTCACCTGTCCTCAACCCGCCTCTGTCCCATCCGGTTCCCTCAGCCAGAGATCTACTATGTGGTCTGGGCTCAGCGCCACTATATAGCGAGGATGAACAATTTGAGGAGGGCAGTCAGCAGCTACTTGGCAGCGAAGAAATGGGGCCAATATCCCCTGCTTCTTGCAGTAGGCGGCAAAGTATAGATGTGGAGAGTGGCATGGGAGGTCATGTTGTGAGGGGTCAGCCTCTGCATACCAAGACCGGTGATGAGGACAGCAGTGACAATGAAACACAATTTGATGATGATGTAGCCAACCACACTTGGGAGCCTGGTGAAGCAAGGGCTTCATCATCGTCAGGAGAAGAGGGCGTCAGCTTGCGCGTCAGGCAGCGGTGCAGCCAGCAAGGGGGTTGTGTGGCCGTGAGTCAGCAGGGTAGCAGCAGTGAGAGGTCGAGAGCCAAGCAGCCACGGGGTAGAAAACCCGCTTCGCAGGTCCAAGAAAGTAGCGGCACAGGGGCTCAGCGAGGCAGCGGCGGCAGTAGTCACTCAGTGCGAAGCGTTGGCGGTAAAATCAGATACTCGGCGGTGTGGCAGTTCTTTGCTAAGACACCGGAGGAGCAGAATATGGGTATATGTAGAATCTGTGGGCAGAAAGTGAAGCGTGGACAGGGAGCTAATGTTGGCACCTTGACCCTGCGTCAACACATGCAGCGTAACCATCCGGTGGCCTGGGAGAAACGTGGCTCAGATGTGGTGGTCCATCCTGTCGCCGCAGCAACAGCAGCAGCAGCGCCCAGTGGCACGCATGCCATTGCAGCCAGTCAAGGCTCCACCACCTCTACAGAAGGGATCTGTTTCTCTTTGACATCATCTCCCGGTCCAAATGCTCCTGCTCCTAGCTACTCATGGCACCAGCAGTCGTTCAGCGAGGCGATTGCAAAGAGACAACATTATGCGTCCAACCATCCTAAGGTGCAGAAGCTGACCATGCTCCTGTCAAAGTTGTTGGTACGGCAGTCCCTCCCTTTCCAAATGGTGTACTCTGCACCGTTCAGAGAAATAGTGGCTTGTGCCGAGCCGAGATGGAGAGTTCCAAGCCGTAATTTCTTTCCAAAAGGCAGTACCAGTCACTTCATAAATATGTAGAACAGAAGTGGGCCAGTCTTGACTTTTCGGTTTGTTCCAAGGTGCACGGCAGCGCGGACGTCTGGAGCTGTAACTACGGTCAGTGGCCAGTACATGTCCTTTACGCCCACTGGGTGATGGTGCTCCTGCCCAGGCACACCAACAACTTGGACAGAGATGCCGCTTTCCCTCCACGTTGTCAAACTGCGGCTCCTGCGCCAATGTCCGCCCTCCTCCTCCTCCACCAGCCATACACAGCCTACAAAGTACTGGGCGGTCCATCATACCACATATGTAGTGCACAGCGGTGTCACGCAGTTCTACACCTGGCTTTCCTCGGCGAACAAAGTCACACAGGGGAGGAACTGCTCCGCGTCATGCAGCAAGAAATCGATGTGTGGCTTTCTCCGCGCCAACTTCAAATCGGAACCATGGTGACGGACAATGGGAGAACATGGTGTCTGCGCTGCACCGAGGAGGGATGGTCCATGCGTCCTGCATGGTGCACGTGTTCAATCTGGTTGTGAAAAGGTTCCTGAAGTCTTCCACCGATCTTCAGAAGATGCTGAAAATGGCCAGGAAACTGTGCATGCACTTCATCCATTCCTACAAAAGCCAGGAAAACCCCCTCGAGTTGCAAGTGGCAGAACGGCCTCCCCCAACACACTCTGATATGCAATGTTTCCAACCGTTGGAATTCCAGCCTGCACATGTTGGACCGACTGTAATGAACAGAGAAAGGCCATTAACGATTTTTTGATGATCCAGGCGGACAGGAGTACTCCCCTGTGTAACTTTGATGTCAGCCAGTGGCAGCTCATGCGTGACATCTGCCGTTTGCGGCCATTCGAGGAGGCAACATTATTTGTCCGTCGCCAGGACTACGGGATGAATAACGTCATTCCACTGCTTCATATCCTGGAACAGATGCTGAAAAATCTTTCTGGGCAGGGGACTGGAGACGTGGCGACTACATCTCGCGGCCACATGAGTCCGCTGGGGACTGAAATGGAGGAGGAGGAGGAGGAGGAAATTGGAGCAGAAGCATTTCTGGTGAAATTAGTGGATTTTCTACCCAGGTGACAAGAGAGGAGGAGCAGGAGCAGCTTGAGGAGGTGGATGGAGATGAGGAATACGAGGCAGATTACTCCTATGCACCGTGTCAGTATACAGTGGAGATGGAGGCAGGGTCACTTGTGCAGATGGCCCGTAGCATGCTGATTTGCCTGGCTAGTGACAGCCGAATAGTCACCATCGGCAGAGGGATGACTTCTGGCTCTCCACCCTATTGGACCCTCGCTACCAGTCCAAAATGGGAGCCTTTTTCCCAGCTGCTGAGAGGGAGGAAAAACTCAAATACTATAGGGAAATCCTCCGTAGTCA
Source organism: Phyllomedusa bahiana (assembly GCA_025379985.1). Classification (NCBI taxonomy): domain Eukaryota; kingdom Metazoa; phylum Chordata; class Amphibia; order Anura; family Hylidae; genus Phyllomedusa; species Phyllomedusa bahiana. The sequence continues at coordinate 49,749 of JAODAL010015191.1, read as the reverse complement.
GTTGGCCCTGCCTATGTGCGCATCGTCCCTCCTCTGACAGGTCTGACCGGGGGTTCTTCAGTGCTCACGTACTACTGCCGCGGCCTGCTGGGGAATGGTGGGTAGGAGCAGTGCCAGCTCCTTCAGCAGCAAACTAAGTCTGGAGTCACTGATGAGCAGCTTCCTTCACCCGCTAGTGAGGAGGGCAGTCCCACCACAGCAAGCAGCAGACCTGGAGCAGTCCCTGAACCAACAGGTGGTGGCCTACTTGGACAGCACTCTGCCACCCTAGTTAGAAGATCCGCTGGACTACTGGGCCGAGTTTGCAGTGGAGAAGCTGTCCTGCCCGGCCAGTAGTGTGGCATCAGAGCGGGTGTGAGCTTCACTTGGTAACACTGGCGTTCCACCCAGGTGCCCTTCTCCTTGGCTTCCTTTTTCTTCCTCTCATTTTCCTTGACGCGCAGGAGTAAATTCTCTCTGCTCTTGGAGTGGCAAATGTGCTCCACATGGACGTTGATTCTTTTGGCAAGGGTTTTACCATTGATCTGCTTCTTCACAATTAGACCCAGAGCATGCTGTTTAACATTGTAGATCCTGCCAGTCTTGCCATAATAGCATTTAGGTGGCATGCCTTTTGTATGGTGCCCATACCCTTAATGTACACAATGTTGCCCTTCTTGTAGATACGCATGTATGTAGGCAGAACTTCATGTTAAGGAAGGGTCTGGAGAACATATACTGGGTTCCATGCCTTTTGCCTCTTGTGTTTGTCATTTTCACACCTTGAAAATGGCGAGTCCAGCCCAAATAGAGGAACCAGCTTCCTTCTCCTCCTCTGAGGGCATCAGCGATTGGGCATCAGAGCAGACAAAATCATCCTCTTGAGCCTTTTGACCTTTTGAAATGCCTTCTGACCCCAACCGCATTGTGTCATCAAAGGGCTCTTCAGAATATGGATTATCCAGTAGGGTCTGTTTATTGGGTGATATTTGGCCCGTTTTTGCTTCAGTTTGGACTGATGATGATGATGATGATGAAGATATTTGTGGCTGTGACTGAGAGGAGAAGGAAGAGCTGGCATGGCCGTAGTTCTAGGGGGTGCAGTGGTAGCCAGGGCTGCTGTCAGTCATATATTAACTGTTTCAAGGCCCCATGCAGCTAAATCAAATGGGGCTCCCACCCATTACTAGTTCCTATTTTTAACATCACTGGGGCTCCTTTTTGTTTAGGGCCACTGACAGGAGTACTGCCCTATTTGCATCCCTGGCACCCCTTTTACAGTAGCATGACCCCGAAGCCAGCAGAAATGTCCTTATGGACACTCAAAATAAAATTAGCAAGAAGAAATGAGTATTTGAAACAAGATTAATTTGAATAGAACCTTGAATATCGCTGTATTCTACAGCAGCATGACTCAAAAAGCCGCAAAAATTTCCTTTTCGAAACATTATAAAATTAGCAAGAATAAAAAAGTTTTTTAAACATGATTTTTTGGAATAGGACCTTGACTATTGCTGCCTCTTACAGCAGCATGACCCCAAAACCATTGACAATGCTTACAATTTTCAAGAAGAAATGAGTAACTGGAATAAGGTTTTTTCAATAAAACCTTTACTATTGGTGTCTTTTACAGTCTCCTGACCACAAAACCAGCAAAATGACCTTTTGTCTTCTCTGAATGCAATAAGAAATGAGTATTTTGAATAAAGTTTTTTCAATAGGACCATTTCTTTTTCAAAAAGGAATGTGTAGTTCACATTGTGAAGTAGACCTGCTTCTAATCGGTGACCTCGGCAACTGGGGCAACAAAATCATCAGAGATCCACGCTTGATTCATTTTGATAAAAGTCAAATGATTCACAGTCTCAGGGGAAAGCCGGATACGTTTGTCAGTTATCACTCCGCCAGCTGTACTGAAGGTCCGTTCCGAAATGACGCTGGCTGCCAGGCAGAATAACACTTCTACGGCGTGCCGAGCAAGCTCGGGCCATTCATCCATTTTGGACACCCAGAAGTCAATTGGGTCCGGACCATGTCCAAAAACATCGGTGTTGTGCCGCAGTTAGTCATGGACCATGATCTTAAGGCGGTCTCTATGTGTCTGATTTGTGTCCTGCCTTACAGGCATTGGTGAGGTGGTAAATAACGATTGCCACAGGATACCGATTAGGCTTCTGCCACAATGCCTGCTGCTGCTACTACGGCTACTTGCCACTCTACTGCTGTCACGTTGCTGATGTTGTTGCACCGTGACATTAGAACGTGAAGAAGACGCAACAGATGTCTCCAGTTGGTCAATGAGCACAGTCTCAAATTCCTGCATTCTACTGTCAATTTGTGTGGTTGGAAGTAAATTACTGACTTTTGCTTTGTAACGTGGATCAAGGAGAGTGGCCACCCAGTAACTGCTGTTCATTTTGATTGCCTTGATGCGTGGATCATGTTGCAGTTAATGGAGCATCCAAGCACTAATGGGAGAGATGCAGCCAGGATTTCCAAAGCCTCTGGGTCGGGGTCGAGGGGCACCAAAAACAGATCTTCCTCGTATTCCCCCTACGCCTCAAATCTGTGCCAACCCCTTTCCACCGTAGGGACATCGGTACCGTTGGTGTCCAGCCATGCCTCCTCCATTTCCTCATCCTCAGCATCAAGACACCCCTGGCTAGCCTCATACGCTGTACTCTGAGAGCTAAATTGCCGCCCTGAACAAGCCCTGGACCCCAAACTACCACCTAAAGAAGACCTATAAAGTTGGGAAACATTCGGGCCTTCTAGATCCGACGGTGAGTAAGGCGCTCTGTGTCCGCCTCCTCCTCCGTCACTGCTGGGACCTGCTGCTTCAGAGTGTCTAACACTTGTTCCAGAACAAATATCACCACAATGGCATGCTGTCAAGGGCATTGTCCTGACTGACCATTTTGGTGTCGTCTTCAAAACTGGCAAGGATGGTGCAGAGATCTTTCACCTGCCTCCACTCTCTATGGCTCAACACCCTGAGATCTGCACCACTGCTTGTCAGGCCATGTGCCACTTCATACTGTATAGTGGCATTACGCTGCTGCCACAATTGCTGGAGCATGTGGAGGGTGGAATTCCAGCGGTTGCCATGTCAACAATGAGACGGTTGACGGGGAGGCCAAGATGATGCTGCAACGCTGCCAGTCGGGCCGAAGCAGGGTGCAAATGCCGGAAGTGTGAGCTCAGACCTCGAGCCTTCCTCAGCAGGCAGTCAAGACCCTTGGTTGCGCTTTAGAAATTTCTGCACGATCAGGTTCATAACGTGTGCCAGGCAAGGTATGTGCGCAAGCATACCGATCTTAAGGGCAGCAAGCAGATTTTTCCCGTTGTCGCACATCACCTTGCCTGACACAAGGTTCTTATCACCCAGCCACTGCTCAGTCTCATTGCGCAGAGCTGTCCACAGCTCTTGACCTGTGTGTTGCCGGTCTCCAAGACAGATTAATTTCAACACGGCCTGGTTTCTTTTAGCACGTGATGCTACCCGTGGAGCTTGGGGATCTTAAACACAGAAGACCTGGTACACAGAAGGCTAGCTGGTAGACTGGCCGCTGTACGGCGTGTAGGTCAAACTGGTGGAAGGAGAAGGGGTAGGCTGTGTCTCTGGTGGTGGTGGTGGTGGTATTCAGCGACAGTGTGTGGCACTGGGGTTGATGCTTGCTCATGCCGCTCCAGGAAGTGGGCAGCAGAGGAAAGCTTGGTCTTGAAAGTTGCGGAGGAGGAGACAGAGTGTCACAGTGGTTGGAAGCCCAGGACCTGTGTGGCCTTTTTTCTCCAAGTGACTCCTCTTGCTTTAGATGCTTGCTTTAGATGCATGTGCCTGTCTATGTTCGTGGTGGTTAAACACTTTAGTTTCTTGCCTCTAATGGTGCGTTGATGGCAATCCAGCATATGATGTCGGTCGGCAAATCTGAGGCTTGATCAAAAAAGGCACAGGCTTCACAGGTCCTGGACCTCTTCCACGGTGATATGTTGTTTCCGCTGCCACCACTGATCATGGCTGGCGGGACTTAATGTCAGTATGACTTGTGCGACTGCCCTCTCCCTTTCTGAGGCCGGATCCGCAATGACACTACCCCATCATCTTCCTCCTCATCCACTGATGAGGCGCTCGCAAGCAAATGCTGCTGAAAAGACCACGTTGGATCCACAATGTCATTATCAACATCATCATCATCACAGGCGAATTCCTTGTCCTGACAGTCTACATCCTGAAGCTGCGGACTAGAAGCCCCAGGCACTGCAAGGCGTTGCTGACCGCTCGGGATTTCTGCCGACTGACAGCTTAAGGCATCAGTGATTGGGCGTCAGAGCAGACAAAAATCATCCCTCTTTGGCCTATTGATCTTTTGAAAAATGCCTTCTGACACAACGCATTGTGTCGTCATAGAGCTCTCAGAACATGGATTATTACACAGTGGTCTGTATGGGTTGACATTTGGATGCGTGTTGCTCTTCAGGTTGTACTGATGCTGACGATGATGATGATCGACATTTGTGGCCGTGACTGAGAGGACGAGGAGGTTAAAACTGTGGATGCAGGTGTGCATTTACCAATGAAAACAGATTGGCGACGCTCTTCATTACTGAGATTCACAGGTAACCGACCGAGCGATGAAAGGCCTGATGGTACTGAAACTGACGATGTGCTCGCATGCGTGTTTTCCGGAGCACTGGAAGGAGCGCCTTGTCTCGTGCCTCGAGCTCAAGTCCACCCCCCTACATTGCTTGCTTACCACCTGTACTTCGCTCCATGTTCAGAAGGATAAATATTAAAAAGTTCTAGAAGATTTGATGACAGTCTCCTATTGAAGAACTGTACTGCAAAGACAGCAAATCACAAATGTTCTTAAATCCCAATAATTTACACCTGGCAATAGGATTAGGAAAAATCAGAATTGTTACTATAGAATATCTGTGCAATGTGTCTTATGCAAGAACTGGTAACACCGAATCAACAGTGTTCTTGTTCAGCCTTTGTAATTACAACAGACAAGTAGGACTTGCAATTGCTATTGTTCTAGGAATATTCTGAAATGTGGTCTATTCCCTTAACTGAAAACCAGGGAGTACAACTAGAATAATTTTCTACGATATCAAAGAAATGTGGTCCTTTCTGAATACCAGGGGTAGAATTAGAAATGTTTTCTAGGGAATATCTCTGAAATGTGGTTCTTTTCCACATAATGACACAAGAGTACTCATAATAGAATATTTGTCTACAGATTATCAAAAGAAATGTGGTCCTTTTGACAATCAGGGGTACAAAATAATAAATGTTTTTCTATGGAATATCTCTGAAATGTGTTTTTCCCACAATTGACACCAGGATACTAATAGATATTTTTTACTGATTATCTAAGAAATGCAGACTTTTGACAACGGTCAACGGGGGTACAAATTGAAATGTTTTCTACCAGAATATCTCTGAAAATGTGAGTCTTTTCCAACAAACTGACAAACAGGAGGAGTACAAATAGATAATTTTCTATGGATTATCAAAGAAATGTTGGTCCTTTTGACAATCAGGGGTACAAATAAAAATGGTTTCTATGGAATATCTCTGAAATGTGTTTCCCACAACTGACAACAGGAATAACAAATAGAATATTTTTCTACGGATTATTAAGAAATTCGGGGTCTTTTTCACAACTGACAACTAGGGGTGGAAATAGAAATGTTTTCTACGGAATTTCTCTAAAATGTGGTCTTATCCCACAACTGACAACCAGGAGTACAAATAGAATAATTTTCTACGGATTATCAAAGATATTGGGTCCTTTCTGACAAACCTGGGGTAGAAATTGAATTGTTTTCTATGGTATATCTCTGGAATTTGGTCTTATCTACAACTGACAACCAGGAAGATACAAAATAGAAATAGAAAATGTTTTTCTTACGGTAATATCTATGAAAATTAGGTTTGTGGAACAACTCTGACAACCATTCAACTCAGTGTTCTTCCTTTCAGTTCCTTGTAATTTAGAGTGCCAAGTAGGACCTAGACAATTGTCTTTTTTCTTCGGAATAGCCACGCAATGTGGTCTTATGTGACAAGCATTAAGGATTAGAAACAGGATATTTTTCTATGGAATATCTTGGAAATGGAAGAGCAGAGCCTTTTACACTGGCTGTCCCCCCTCCCGCCAAAAAAACTGCTGCATGCCAATAAAGGATTGGAATGAAGTTTTCTGCCAAAAAAGCTTGTATAAAGTTTTTCTTTTTAGGGATGATTTCCTAAGTGTCCTGTACACTGGCGTGTCCATATTACACTGAGCACAGAGTTGTGGCCAAGGATATTAAATTTTCCAGAATAAAACTCTATAGAACAGTGATTTCTTATGAGAGAATTACGTAGCTGTTGTCTGATGCAGAAGTTTCCCCCCACCAAACAAGCGGCCCCCCTCCTCAGAAAACTGCTGTCCGGACAATTTTAGGGCAATCCAGAAATAAAATATGCTTCTATCTCACAGAGATTTGATATGAGAGATTAATGTAGTTGTGTGTGATGCAGATTCTGCTCCCCGAACGAAGCGCCCTCCCCCCCCCCTCAGAAACTGAACCGAGGAAGTTTAGGGCAATGCAGCTGTATCCAAATCTCTGCCTAATACTGTCTAGAATTGCCTAATCTTGCTGTACCCTAACCTATACTTTATTTATGTATTGCACTTTCTGGGTGAAAATCGTGGGAAAAGGTGTCTGCCAGGCTTTTAAAAAAAGCTAAGCAGAGAGACAGCGATCCGTTCTTTTCACAGTCTGGAAGCTAATGGCGGCGAGCAGGAAGTACCGTGACATAGATAAAACAGGATCATGTGATTTTAGCAGCCAATGCGTTCCCTAAACCCCCCACTGGTGACATTCTTGACCCCCCTCTGTGCTCTGTGCTGATTGGCTGGCCGTCAAAAGTACAGGAAGCTGCGAAAATGTCGCGATCTGAATCCGCGATCACGATTGTTAGTACGATTTTAAGGGAAAAAAATCAGATCGAATCGAGATCTCGGAAAACGTGAAAATCGCTTCGATTTCAACTTTTCTTGATTAAATCGCTCATCACTAGTGGGCAGGTCCAGTTCTGATAGGGAAAATAATGCATGACTGTTTAATTTCAACTAGAATTAAGAAAAATGTTTATTGGCATGAAAAAGTTAATCTTTTTACATAGTGTTAAAAACAATCATGCTACTTTGATTTGATTTAAAATGTATTTATCAATAGTGTTGAGCGATTTTTATCGACAAAGTTGAAATCGGCAAGGTTTTTATGGTGATCGAAATTTCCAGATCATTAGATAAATCTAAGGTTAAATTCTGAAGCATCATCTATTAGATCGCGCCTTTTTTCGGGCGTTCCTGTAATTTTGGCGGCCAGCAATTCATATTATACGATAGAAGCAGGGTGAGTGTGTGTGCGACGGTCTTGCTGGGATGTGTATTTGTTGCGATTGGCTGGAAAAATCACATGACCTCGATTTACTTAGAACGGTTTCCTGTTTCAGCATCTAGAGCGACTCTCAGCGTCTTCATAGGTGAAAGGTAGTGCGCTCTGCCTGTGCCACACAGCGCAGCGAAGTTAGTCAAGTATGCACAGAGAAACCTCTGCTATTAGCTGTGAGCCTTCCAAGTTAGTTTTATTAGAAGATTTGAAGATTTTATGTAGTTAGCTAGGAGAATTTTAAAGCAGATTACTCGGAGTGTATAGTCACGGCGGAGGGTGCGGGGTGGGGGGCCCCCGGCGGGCGAACACATGATCACTCTATCTATATAGAACATTGGATAAAAGTTCACCAAGGACTTAGTGTAATATTGTAGTGGGAATATCTTTTTTATTAACAGTTTGCTATTGAAGTATTTCTTGGATAATTGGGCAAGTCTGAACTTATATTGGATAATCATTTTCTAGTAAGAATTGCAGGTCTCATTGTTAGCTGCAAAAACTCACTTGTATTATCGTATACATGTACTAGATTAGGTGTTCAATTTTACGCATTACACCTGTGACTGTTTATTTTTCAACCTTGCACTTAAATTACAATCCAGCAATCTTGTAGTCAGCACTCAGCACAGGTTGTTTGTTGCCAAAAATACCGTGTGTTGTATCGTACGAAACATCACAGTTACGTGTTTTTTTTGACTTTTGCGCACCCAGTTACTGTTCATTGACGCAGATCTAGTAAATCTTTAAACAGCAATTCATATTCACCACAAGTGAATTGAAAGTGCAAAAAATACCGTGTATTATTCGGAAAACTTATACAGAGACGTGTTTTTTGACTTTGGCGCAACCAGTACTGTTCATTGGTCGCAGCAGCATCTACGTAAATCTTAAACAGCATATTCTAATATTTCACAAACACAGGTGATTGCAAAGTGCAAAAAATTACCGTGTATTATATAAAAAACATATAACAAGTTACGTGTTTTCTTGACTTTTGGCACCCAGTACTGTTCATTGAGAGCAGGCTATCTACGTACAATCTTCAAACAAGCAATTCTATATTCAACCACAGGTGAATTGGAAAGGTGCAAAATATACAAGTTTATCTATATCAAAACATAACAGTTAGTGTTTTTTGACTTTTGCGCACCCAGTTAAGTTCATTGACGCGAGCATCTACGTAAATCTTAAAACAGCATTTCTTATTCACCACAGGTGAATTGAAAGGCTGCAAAAAATACAGTTTATTATATCAAACATAACTCAGTTACGTGTTTTTGACTTTGCGCCACCCAGTACTGTTCATTGACGCGAGCATCTACGTAAATCTTAAAACAGCAATTCTATATTCAACACAAGTGTGAATTGAAAGGTGCAAAAACTACAGTTTATTATATCAAAACATAAACAGTTACGTGTTTTTTGACTTTTGCGCACCAGTACTGTTACATTGACGCAGCTTCTTGTAAATCTTAAAACTGCAATTCTATATTCACCACAGGTGAATTGATAAGGTGCAAAAAATACCGTGTATTATATACTAAACATAACAGTTAGTGTTTTTTGACATTTTGCGCACCCAGTATGTTCATTAACGCAAGCATCTACGTAAATCTTTAAAACTGCTATTTCTATTTCTACCACAGGTGAATTGAAAGGTGCAAAAAATACAGTTTTATTATATTCAATAACATAACAGTTACGTTGTTTTTTGTACATTTTGCTCACCATGTACTGTTCATTGACGCAGCATCCTACTTAAATCTTAAAACAGCAATTTCTATACTCACCACAGGTGAAATGAAATGTGCAAAATAAATAGTTTATTATTTCAAAACTTAACGTTACGTGTTTTTGACTTTTGCGCCACCAGTAATGTTCATTGATCGCAGCATTTACGTAAATCTTTAAAACGCCAATTCTTATATTCACCAAGGTTGAATTGAAAGGTGCAAAAATACAGTTTTATTATATCCAAATACATAACAGTTACGTGTTTTTTGACTTTTTCGCAACCAGTTATGTTTCATTGACGCAGCATTACGTAAATCTTCTAAAAACATGATTTCTATATTCACACAGGTGAATTGAAGGTGCAAAAAATACAGTTTATTATATCAAAACATGAACAGTTACGTTGTTTTTTGACTTTTTTTTTTTTGCGCAACCCAGTTCTGTTCATGACGCAAACATTACGTAAATCTTAAAACAGCAAATTTCTATATACACCACAGGTGAATTGAAAAGGTGCATAATAATACCGTGTATTATACTCAAAACATAACAGTTACGTGTTTTTTGACTTTTTGCGCACCCAGTTACTGTTCATTGACGCAGAATACAACGTAATTCTTAAAACAGCATTTATTTTCACCTCAGGGAATTGAAAGGTGCAAAATAACAAAAAATCAGTTTATTATATCAAATCATATACAGTTACGTTGTTTTTGATTTTGCGCAACCCAGTTAATGTTCATTTGACGCAGCATTCTACGTAAATCTTTAAAACAGCAATTCTATATTCACCACACAGAGTGAATTGATAAGGTGCAAAAAATACCATTTTTATACCAAAACATAACAGATAGTGTTTTTTGAATTTTTTCCCATTCAGATTTTGTTGATAGACACCTTGCTGTTAAATTTGAATCAGCAATTTTGTTTTGATTAGGAGGGATTTGAGAATAGCTGTGATTTGCGTCTTTTAATAAGGAGACTTTCCAAAACTATTCATAACCCTTCTCAAATTTTTTAATTTCTGGACATGGAGCGAAATGCAGGTGGTAAGAGAGCAATAGAGGGGGGTAGCACATGGAGGTGAGGTTCGAGAGATGGTGCTCTTCCAGTGCTGGCGACAACACGCTTGCCAGAGGATCGTCAGTTGCAGGAACGTCAGGCCTGTCAGCGCTGGGTCAGGGCCTGTGATCTAAGTAACGAACATCGTCGCCAATCTGTCCTACAGTGGTTATTGCAACCTGCATCTAGCAGTCTTACCTCCTGTCTCTCGCAGTCTACGGCACAAATGTCGTCTTCGCATCATCAGCATCCGTCCAACATGAAAGCAGCCCCAAATGTCAACAATCGTGTACCCACCACTGTGGATAATCCATTGTCATGAAGACCTCTTTGATGACCAAAAATGCCGGTTGGGGTCAGAAGGCATTGATAATAGATCAAGGATGATTTAGTTGCTCTGACGGCCCTGTTACTGATGCCACCAGAGGAGGTGAAGGAAAGCAGAGTCAATCGGCCAAAAAAATCCGGGCGGTCGCAAACGTCTTGCAGTGCCCCTTGATTGTAGCCCGCAGCTTCTGGATGCAGAAAGGGGGGGGGGTTTTTTCAGGACGACCAAGTCCAACTGTGTTGATGATGATGGATGATGACGACATGGCGGATCCAGCCTGGTCTTTTCCGCAGATTTTGCTCGCGAGCGCTTCATCAGTGGACGAGGAGGAAGACGATGGGGTGGTAGTGGTCAATACGGGTCCCGCCACAAAATAAGGGAGAGGCGGTCGCCAGAAGTCCCTGATATGATTCCGCCAGCCACGGTCTAGCGCCCAAACCCCGCTCCTCGCTTATCGCCTGTTCAAAAAGGTCCAGACCTCTCAAGCCTGGGCCTTCTTTGAGCATGCCTCAGTTTCACCTCCCAGCGATTTTATATGCCGCCTTTGCCGTAAACGCATAAGTAGAGGCATGAACCTTAACGTGGTTAACCACCACCAACATGTCTTAGTCACATGCAGCGAATGGCATGAGTTGAAATGGAGGGAACACTTGGCCAATAAGAAAAGGCCAGGACCGACGCCGGGCCCCAAACCACTGTCACACCCTCGGTCTCCGCCTCCTCCTCCTACCGGCCACCACCAAGCGGTCCTCGTGCCCAGTCTTCTCAGAGGTCATGTCAGGGATAGCCTCCGCTTCAGCCTCCACGTCGCCGTGTACCACACTGCACCACCAGAGGACCCATCCTACCCATTCTCCTTCCGCCAGTTGGGACGACGGCACGCCGTTACAGCGCCAGTTCTTAGGCAAGCCAGCCCTTCTGTCTTCCAGGTTTGGGAACAGTAAGAAAACACTTTAACCCCAAAAAACATCCCAAAGCCAAAAGCCTGGAATAAATGTCGGCATTGCCGGCTTTTGGCCTTGGAATGTGCCTTTCGTTCTGGTAGGGAACACAGATGGGTTCCGCCACGTCATGGCCTTGCCTGCCCCCATTACCAGATGCCGATGCAGTGCATTTCTTTGCCAGAAAAAGCCGTCCCTGAGCCCTGGCCCAGACACGTGTCATCTAAAATTTCAAGCGCGTTGTCTGCATCTGGTGTCGGAGTAAAGTTCCATCTCACCACCGACACATGGACTAGTAAGCCGGCCACGGCCGCTCTTTCTCAGTGACAGCTCACTGGGTGAGCTGGGTGGATGTCTCTGGGGGGTGACGGTGGCTCTCATGGCTCGGCGCACACGTCTTCAAAACTGCAGGGTCAGGATGGTGCAGGGGCTCTTTTCCCCCAAGGTCCTTTGGTGGCATCACGTGCCCAGAGGACACCAGGCCGTTGTTGAAATAATCTGCTTGGAGACGTCCACACATAGGTCAGGAGTGTGGACGGCTCTAAAGCAACGAGACCGAGCGTGGCTGGGGACAAGAACCTTGTGCCAGGCAAGGTGGTGTGCGATAACGGGCGAAATCGGCTGGCAGCCCTTAAGATCGGTAGGCTGGAGCTCATCCCTTGCCTGGCACATTGTCATGAAAACCCTTGTCGTCCAGAAATTTCTAAAGAGCTACCGGGTCTGGACTGCCTTGCTGAAGAAGGCTCGGACGAGGTCTGAGTTCGCACTTCCGCCGTTCGCACAATGCTTCATTCCGCCTGGCTGCGTTGGGCCAGCGTCAGCTCGGCCTCCCCGACAACCGTCTATTGTTGACGTGGGCAACACGCTGGAATTTCCCACCCTCCACATGCTCACGATTGTGGCAGCAGCGCAATGCCTTACCATTACGCCAAGGGTAGTACGAGAAGAGTGACACATGGCCTGACAAGCAGCGGTAGGACCTCGGGGTGTTGAACACCGAGATGGAGCAGGTGATAAGAGCTCTGCACCATCCTTGCCACTGTTTTGAAGAAGCCACCAAAATGGTTCAGTGCGGTCAATGCCCTTGTCGGCATGAGCATTGTGGTAATCTTAGTTCTGGTACGATCGTATGGAACACTCTGAAACAACAGGTCACGCAGCGACGGAGGAGTGAGGACGGAACACAGATGCGGGACACGGAGCCTTTCTCCCGTCAAATTCCCACAAAGGTGGGCCCCCCCGACAGTTTCACAAATTTCATCGGTCTTCATTATGCAGTGGTTCGAGGTCCAGAGCCTAGTGCAAGGTTGGCGCTCAGCTCTCAGGGTTGATCAATCTCAAGGCATGCCAGCGGCTGTGTTGAGCTGTTGCCGGAGGCAGAGGAAGGAGGAGGTGGAGGACGGGTTATTCCTAGACACCGATGTTACCGACGTCCCTGCCTTGGTAAGAGTTTGGCGCGACTTTGAGGAGGAGGAGGAAGATGGAGGAAGATCAGTTTGCTGTGCCCCTCGACCCAGAGGCTGGGAATCAAGGGCTCCATCTCTCACATGACGTGCTTGGCATGCTCCATTTCCTCCAACATTGATCCTCGCATTTAAGGACATCAAAATGAACAACAGTTACTGGGTGGCCATCCCTCCTGGATCCGGTACAAAACAAAATCAGCACTTTCCTTCCTCCCACCAAATAGAGATTAAAATGCAGGAAATGGAGACCTTGCTGATTGATCAACTGGGAGACATCTGTTGCGTCTGCTTCACGTTCCCCAAATGTCACGGGTGGATCACTCAGACGAGTGACAGCAGTAGTAGAGTGCAAGTAGGGCGTAGCGCTCGAGAGCAGCTGCAAAGGTTGGCAGAAGCCTAATGGGTGACCTCTTGGCAATCTTGTTTACCACTCACCAACGCATCAATGCAGGGCACACATCCCAAACACACAGAGATCAGCTTAATTCATGGTGCTACGACTATCTGCGTCTCAACACCGATGTTTTTGCATGTTGTGTTCCGGACCTCATAGTCTTCTGGGTATCCAAAAATGGCGAATGAGCCCGGAGCTGGCTCGTCACGCATAGAGGTGTTGTCCTGCCCATGGCAGCCAGCGTCATATCTGAGCGGACCTTCACGCACAGCTGGAGTAGTCAATACAGACAACGCATCGCTTTTCCACAGATAATGTGGGACGTTTTGACTTTCAATCAAGATGAATCAGGCATGGATCTCTGATGATGTTGTGGCCCCAATTGCCGATGGTTCACGTTTAGTTGCCGGCCGGTCTACTTCACATTCCTTTTCAAACAGAAAATGGTCCTCTTGAAAACTTTTTTTTAAAAATGATCACTTCTTAATGCAATTTTTATTCTCTTTTCCCAACAGTTTCACCCTTTTGATGGTTTGCTGTGAGGAGACTGTAAAGAAAGCAAGGTTTCATGACAAAACCCGTATTTCATTTACTCACTTTATCTTAAGAAGTTTTCGCATGTCATGGTTTTGAGGTCATGCTTTGCTTTGATGATACAGATTAATCATGGTCTTTGAACAGAAATGTGAACTTCTAAGTGGCATTTCTCTCACAATTTTTAATAGTGGATGAGAAGTTTATTTATTAATTTTTTGGGTTCAGGTTGCTGGTGAGAAATGATACAGCTAGTAATTATGGTCCTTTGATAGAATTGTGGCTTCTAAAGTGGCATTTCTCCCTACATTTTTAAAAGTGGCGAGAAGTCATTTTTATAATTTTTTGGGTCATGCTGCTTTGAAATGCAAGCAATTACTACAGACCCTATTATTAAAAAATAATGTTGTTTCTAACAGACATTTGTTCTTCACAATTGACCAGTGCTCAAGGGTCTTGCTTTGAATTTTTGGGGCATTTTGCTGTGGCATGCAGCTATACTACAGGTCCTATTCAAAAAAATAGTTTGTTTCTAACAGACATTTTGTTCTGCTCACAATTGTCAAGAGTGGCTCAAGGTGTTGGTGCTGTCAGAACAGGAAATAGGTGGACACTGTTAATGGTCCACATATGGCAAAATGACTTGTTTTTGCAAGATCTTTATACTTAGCTTCAATCCCTGTATTGAGAACAAACCATTTAATACAATGAAAAAAGAGGAAACAAAAGACATGGTGGGATTCCATCCTATTTTAAAAAATGTGTTTTCTAGAATTACAATTCTAAAATTCTTGCATGTTCAAAATAGCTGTTAAAAAAATCCTTTTTGAATTGTTCAAAGGGAGGGAAGGATAAAACTTGACCAGATGTAGGTTGTTCAAGTAACATGGAGGTATGGAGCACAGGACAGAGAACAAAGTACTAGAGACCATTTCCTTCCAGCACGTTGAGTAAAATGAGAAAAAAGAATGCCAAGATTAAGGGCACTGGGTGTAACAGGAGCGTTTAACACCAGTATTTCCAAGGTGAAGCTCAATTGGTCACACTCATTCGGTGGGGCAAGCGCTACCCAGGTATTACTGTGTACAGAGGAAGGCTGGTGTTCTCACACTTCACGCTTCCGCCTCTGCTTCAGCACGACAGTTTCGTTGGCTGGCGTATCAGGGCATTTAACCTGCGTCGTTAATAGATGGACGGACGCCAGGCCTGGGCTTTCACGCACCCACTGTAACTCCGGCCCTGGGTCAGGCTTGTGGGCCCAGGACAGGTATAGTCAATGTCCAGGTGAAACTAAAATGATGGTGAAAAATCCTTTTTTCCAGTCCACTTTTTGAAACTGTGGGGGTCATGCAGGTTTAATGGGGGCTCATGCTGTGGCCCAGGATGGTATAGTCAATGTCCAGTTCAACTAAAATGGTGGTTGAAAGACTCCTTTTGACGGCATCCTTTTTTTAATGTGGGGGGTCATGCAGGTTTGGGGCTTCATGCTGTGGCCCAGGACAGGTATAGTCAATTGTCCAGTGAAACTAAAATGGTGTTGGAAAGACTCCTTTTTACGGCACTTTTAAATGTGGGGGTCATGCAGGTTTGGGCTCATGCTGTGGCCCAGGTCAGGTATAGTCTATGTCCGTGAATACTAAAATGTTCGTTGAAAGACACCTTTTTCCGGCACTTATTTAATGTGGGGGTCATGCAGGTTTGGGGCTCATGCTGCGTTCCAGGACAGGATATTCAATGTCCAGTTAAGTTTAACAGGTGGTTCAAATCATACTGCCTTCTGCTCTTTTAATTTTGTGGGTGTGTGCAGGTTTAAGGGTCAGGCTGTGTACAAGACAGGGATAGTTAAATGGTCTGTGACTTTTTTTTCTGTGACGTTTTTAGCCTAAGTGTGTTGCCTAAGTGTAGGAGTACCATTTGACTGTTGTGGATGTTAATTTCTGCTTCTCCTGCCTTGTTTGGGTTTTAATAATTGATGGTGTGTTGTTCTCCCATAGACTTTAATGGTAAATCGCTCCATAATCGATGCTCACTATCGATAAAAACCTTATCGATAGCGGCCGGTCTCTCGACTATCGATCGATCTCGATAGCCAATGCAATCGCTCAACACTATTTATCAACCTTTTAAGCTAAAGATTACAATAAAGCTTTTACAAGTTCTTATATTGTATTATTTGTTGCAAATTAGTGCTAAAAACTTAGTTATTGATACTAAGTTCAGAGTAATTGAAATATTTGTAAGTTTTATTGAAAGACAGTACTTTAGTTCTATCTTAATTTTTAACCTGTTACTGACATTGGCCGTATGAGTATGTCCTAATGCCGGTAAAAGGTTTTGTAGTGGGATTGCTAATTGCAGCTAACACCCGCCCGTTACAGCGCGGAGTGGTGCAGATGCCATCCCGTTCTGTTCAACCCCTTAGACACCGGAGCAAAGATGGTTGTGGCGTCTAAATCAATGAGAAGGCTTCATTAATGGTAAAAAAAAAAAAGAAATCACTTACTCATCTGTGCCACGCTCCCTCGATGCATCAGCTCAGCTCCCGGGGAGTCTGTGTGAGATTTGGGGCACCGGCAGTTTTATCTGCGACACCCTTGCCCGTGGCGAAATCGCAGGCTCCCGATCGGTGAAAATGGCAACTGGATGCATTATGAAGACTTCCATCGCCACCATGTTTTATGTTTTACTACCTCCTGCCCCAGGTAGGAAGTAGTAAAAACTGCAATCTATGTACACCCCATGCATTATATTTTCATTGCCATTTGGCTGTATAAGCAATCGCGCCCCCTAGTGGTTTAGCACCCTCGGGGGACTCAAAGTTAAAGTTAAAAAAAAAAGTTTTAATTGTGTAAAAAAAATATATTAAGCTCAAATCACAATCTTTTTGCCATTTTACAAATTAAAAAAAAAGAAAATAATGAAGTTACACATATCTGGTATTTCCGCATCCGAATAAGTCTGATCTATTAAACTATAACGTAATTTATCCCATGCGCTGAACACCTTAGAATTCCAAACAACAAAATTGCGGTATTTTTGGTCCTTTCATGTCCCTTAAAAATTGAAATAAATTTAATCAAAAAAGTTGCATGTATTCCAAACTGGTAGCAATAGAAAGTACACTGCAGCCCGCAAAAAATGTCCATAGGTGTTAGTAAAAAGTTTGTCCAGCACTCAATAGTTAAAAAATACAAAAAATCTTTATTATCCATTATTAATGGAAAAGATTAAAATCAAACACCCGACATTACGAAGCTAGAAGACGCGTTTCGGGTCTACTATGCCATAAGGACCATAACAAAGCTAGTCTGAAAAGTGAACATTCTTATATGGTCTCCAATTAGTATCAGGTATATATTAACTCTTAGCTCACCATACAAAATACTAGAAAGGAGTTGACACATAGAAGGAAACTATTTAAAGAAATCTAAAGACATTATAGAAAAACATTCATATAATAAACTAGTACACTTATAATAAATCTGATTTAAGATTTAATCCATAAGGAAAGTAGGTTTTCAAAGATAAAATCCAGAATGCTTCTCTGTCTAATAAACGTTTCCTCCAGTCTCCGCCTCTTGTTGGGCGGTTAACTCTTTCTAGTGCTTTGACTCGTAATGTAGCAATAGAACTTAAATGTATGTCACGAAAGTGACGTGATGCTCCCAAAATGGACTTAAAACCTACCTGTTTAATATCATACATATGTTCCCTTATTCTGATAAAAAGACTTCTTGTGGTACACCCAATGTACTGCAAATAGCACTCCGTACAATAAACCATATATACATATATATATATATATGGTTTATTGTGTATGAATATGTAAGAATATGTCTACCAGGAGTTAGTCTGTCAAGACCCCAATTCTGAAGAGTCTCTGAAGAGCCATACATCCGTACACCTGTCACCTAGGTGTACCTGCCTCCAACACACTTCCTGTGGCACCCTTATATTCATGTTGACAAGTGCCAACAGTGTTCCGTGTATTGCCTAAACAGAACCAAAACGTGCCCATATAGATATATAGTGCTCAGATAGCTAGAGGACTGCATACATGGAAAGCATCAGGTTTCAACAGCATGAACATCTTATGTTGATACAAAAAATATAATGTATGTCATTGTAACACAACTATTCATTTATTTTAGGTGACCTTCCGTGTGGTATAAATGTGTATTTTACCATTGATACATCTAAAAGTGTGGTTTTGAAATACTCTTCTAGAAATATTATGGATGAAACTAAAGAGTTTATCAGAATCTTCGCTACAAATTCTCAAGCAACAAAAAAGAGTAACAACCATCTACACTGGAGATATGGAGCACTTCAGTTCTCCAATATTGTGAAACCAATCATCAACTTTACAGATGAAGCATCTACTTTCATTACAGCAGCCAACAAACTCAAGTATACGGATGGAGACTCATTTGTGGATTGTGCTTTAAAGGCAACAAATGAAGCTATCCAGAGAGATGCTGATGCAAATAGGGGTACAAAATTTGTCTTTGTACTATCAGATGGTCATAGCACTGGAAGTACCTGTGGTGGAATATTTGAAGCTTCTGAAGTATTGAAGACTGCTGGAGTTAAAATATTTGTGATGGCCACAGACCATAACATAAGAGACAGTAGTGAACTTCTAACAATTTCCAGCTATCCTGCAGAAATATATCAGAATAGTTACCCAGTCAAAATAAGCAAAGATAGAAACAGGATGATTACTAGGATGATTGATATAATGGTAAGAATAGTAGTATTTTAATCTTAAACATGTGTTAAGTTAAATAATGCAGTAGCTGAATCTGATAATGAAGTAATAAATCTTCTATCATTTGACATCTATGACCTTATTACTGTTATTCAGAGGCTGCAGTCTCAACCGGGAAGCTAAAGAGGACCGAGGGCAGGGCAATCTGCTACATGGAAGGACAGCTATATGGCTGTTGATATAGCCTGGCTAGTCTAGAAGTGAGGGCTTTATATATTATTATTATTATTATTATTATTATTATTATTATTAGTTTCACATTAAAGAGGTTTTCCAAATCTGTCTCTTCAGGCTCCCACTACTTGTGCAGGTTGTGGGCGGGTCCACAACAGTAACTGACATTTCGGCTCTGCTGGCTTCTATTTCTAGTTGAGCCTGTTACATGGACATCGGTGATATAAGGATTGTAAAAAAACAATAAGATGGTCTGTCAGGCTGTAATAGGAGAGCTGTAACTGCACATTATTCTGCTACACATTACTATTGCAGAATAGTGTATGAGTTATTGCACCCTCAAATGGTAAAGTAAGCTAGGGGGACTAAAATGAAAAGTAAAAAAAAATATGCTTTCCCCATATTACAAGTAAAAAAAAAAAATTTAACATAATTATTATTACTGTGTCTGTAAAAGTCCGATCAAACAATATATAACCTTACATATCCTGCACAGTAAATGCCATAAAAAATACCCAGTGCCAAAACTGCTGTTTTTTTTTTTGGTTGCTTTGCCTTACCAAAAATTGGTATAATAAGTGATTAAAAAGTCACTTGGGTCCCTAGATGGAAAAAAATGTCTTTGAAAATGTTGCAGTAAATCAAATAAAAAAATAATAATCATAATCGTACTAACCCACTAAATAAAGATAACGTCATTTTTAACGGCACCTCCCAACAAAATGGCACAATTGTTTTTTTTTCCCATTTCACCTAAGGAGGGCGCATTGTGCCATCTCCAAACCCAGGCTCGAACTAGCCCATCGGGGAGTTGCTAAAACCCCTGGTGGGCTCTGAGCTTCACGTCAAATTTCTACATAGCAGGCAAGTGGCTAGATTTCAATTCCTCTTGCCACTTGCCTTCACTGTCTGAAGGTGTGTATCCTCCCTCAGTGGTTCCCACCTCCTTATGATGTTTACAGTCTTGGTAGGTAGCCAGTGAAGACACAACTTGCTGTTTCCTGCCTCCAAAGTGCCGCTCCTGTGTGTGAGCAGCACTGAGGCAGTAGAGGCAAGCAGAAGCACCAGCTTTAGGTAGGTCATACACACAGCTCCCTCTCCATGTATCCAGGCCCCTAGTAACTTGCAGGCGCTTCTCTCCTCTCGCCTCCGTCAACACTGGAACTTCCAGCTCTTGCACCATGTTTGGGCTGGGAAACGCACACCCAGACAGGCTCCTATAATTGGAGGGTCACGTCACACATGGCGAGGGATAGTACCAAAATGCCCAAGTGCCGCAGGAGACCGATATGATTACCTTCAGCCTCACCTTCTGCTGTATACAGAGGGGGATGCAGATCTAGGGGGCAATGTATACACAGGGGGGTACATATACAGGGAGTCCTTTACTGAGCTGTATTTATGGAGGTCTGAGGATTTAGGGGGCAGTGTCTATACAGGGAGCCGTATCCTGATTGTATATACTTGAGGCTGAAGATATAGGGGCATGGAATACAAAATTATGGATGTTTCTAGATTTGAAATGGCACCCGAGTTAAGCTAGGATTTTTTTTTTTACCAATTTTGAGACACTGATTACTGTACTATCCTACTAGATCATACAGCCTTTAATTACTGATATAGTGCATAGAGAACCTTCAGTCATCCAACACTTTAAGCAAAAGCAGTCTGTTTTATTTTTACTTAAAAAAAGTGCATAAAACTTCGATAGGTGTATGATCCTGTTGCCTTACACATTTCGAACCGCATAGTTCAAAATTCTTGATAGCATTTTTTTAGTATATTTAGTATATTTAGTATATTTTTTTAGTATGGATTCACATGCTGTGTTTTTGCAAAAAAACGCATGTTTTTTGCAAGCCATTTTTTCCTGCAAGAGCCATATGTTAGCTACAAGTCAACAGGTAAATGTGAAACAAACTACAGTTAATCCTATTTCTGTGAAGCCTTTTTCATTTTGCTTTAGATTTTTATTTTTTTTTTATATAACAACTGTGTATTGTTTTAGAGGGTGTTATTCTCTCAACAGACGTCCATTGGTTTTTTTGGAAGTATTTTTCAATATTGCAAATTATGTAACAGGTCTCATTTGTGATGGGAACAAATGCACCTAAAAAAATACAAACACTAACAAAAAGTTTCAAAAAAAGTTTCAAAAACTGTACGAAAAATAAGTAATGCCTAAAACCCCAAACAGTTTTTTTGTTGCCAAACAAACGGCATTTAAAATTTAGGTGTGAATGGGGCCTAACTGCACCATTTGGATAAGGAAAACTATAGGAGCATTTATAGTTCCATGACTCTCGGCAACTGTTTAGTTTTTGATTGGAATGGCGCTACTTATTTTCATAACAAACATCAAAAACACAAGCTAGCCCAATGTAAAAGCTGGTATAGCTCTACAGTTTCTTGTGACTGCTGTTTGAGTTTTATTGTTAAGTTTTATCATTTAAAAAATATTAACATGCGTGTTTTAATCCATACAGGTGAAAGAAGCTGAATTAGAGGTAAATACAATATATTCAAAGTTGTGTTATATAAATCTCCATTAATAGCTGAGATCATAAAGAACTTGAGATAATAGGTTGTTTGGGCTTTGCAAACCCACAGAAATTAATTTGCTAAGTGCTAGTTATATGATGTAGATGTCTTGATAACGGAAAAGTAGGGAAAATGTTAAAATATTTCTCATGCAATAATCTCTTCATGTGTTATATATGTTTTTACATAGTTAGTGACATCTTAATGTCACATATAGCTCCTAAACATTTGAATTCTTCTGTTATTTCAGTGTGAGGGATCTTTATGTTTAGCAACAAATGGAGCTGCTGGACCAAAAGGATTAAAAGGTATAAAGGTAAGCATTTCAACCTCTTAAGGACGCAGCCTATATTATCGGCCTTAAAGGGGTTGTCTCACTAAATCGATTCATCTTACCTCAGTCCTGTTTTCTTGGTTTCACTTTGAATTCAGGGGCGTTTTTACTGGCTTCTACTTGGCTGCAGTAGAAGCCAGGTCTGTAGCTATAGTATCCAGTGTTGGCAGCCTATCAGGAGAGATCAAACAGGTCTGTAGCTATAGCGACCTGAGGAGCTGATGCAGCCCATAAAAGAGGGCATATCTAGGAATAGATAGGACACTGGTAATGGACATATATCGCAAAGTGACTTGTTTTTGCAAGATCTTTAACATAAAAAGCAATCCTTGTAGTGAGACAACCCCTTTAAGGCCTTGCAGCAAATCATGAACTCCACGCACATTTTAGACACAGACTGTAAAATGTAGCAGATGATTTTGCCATGTTTCTCGACATTGATTAGCCCATGTTTTGGCTGTTCAGTGCAGAACCTAAGCAGATCCTGCATCAAAAGTGACATGCCACCTCTTCTTCTGCGTAGCAGATTTAAAATTGTAATACTATGTTGTCTGCAGTGAGGGTGGATATTATATTTAAAACCATATAAAGCAGACGGCAATCTGATTAAAAAGTGGAATTCCACATTGAATTCCGCTTCCAAATCCATCACCTGACCATGCCATAAATGTATGGCTTGGGACAGGGATGGGTTATGCTATAAGCTAAGAGAAATATTGAAGTCTACTGAATTTATATCTATAATCTTATGTTTGCAGAGACTATAAGGAACATGTCTGTCATGTTAAGTGCAGAAGTATTAAATGTCAGCCATTATAAAATTTAAGCTTTATTAAATACACCTACATAATCAGTCAGTTAATAAATCAAGATCTTCAGTGGGTTCATTGTGTTTAAACTTTTATACTTACAAACCCCAGACAAATCGTGACTCCAGTTTGCCATAGGTCTCAGTACCCACATAATACAGTACCCACAGACTTGTATGGTGCCCCACTTTACCTCTAGTTTCATACAGCGTCATGCTTTTAAGTCCAATATAAATCCCATTTGTAGATCTCCATCTGATGGCCTTAAATCATTAACTTATACATAAAAAGTTAATTATCTATAAGGATTGCATTTATTTTATTTCAGGGTGTGAAAGGAAGTGTTGGACCACCAGGTAACCCAGGACTACCAGGATCACAGGTAAAACAAATATCTTAGAGCTCTAAAAGGATGTTTTTCTATGCCTTTGTGTGCTTGGTTTCTGACATTTTTTACACTTTCATTGTCAATGTGTTTATCTATTCTCAAGTTTATATAACATAAATGACAAGCTAACAACCATTGTTGTCATTTATTGTATTTAAAAAAAGAAATAATCTCTAATGCACTTTTTTCTATGTGTATGCTGATTATAGTTATAAGTAAATAATTTTTGTGTGCAAATCATCTTTAATTTACAGTAGATTAGTTTGATGTTTATATCTATTCATAACTGTATGTTTATTTGCCATACTGTTGCTGTTCTAAGAATCTCATCTTATTTCATCTTAACTTTTTTATGGTATGTTCACACAATGTGTTTGCGGGGCGTAATTCGCGATGTAATTGTGCTGCAATGCGCCTGAAGTATGTTTTGCAAATACGGTAAAATCAATACACTCATTGAGTGCTATGTTAAACCTGAATTGAATAGGAGGCCGGCCCATAGCGCTATTGAAAGTACGCGCCACAATACACTGTGTGAACATGAATCATGCTACAACTATGTACAACAAATTTCAGCATCCAAGCTGTAACTATCGAAAATGTAAATTTAATTAAGTAGAATAATGTATCTTTTCACACCTACAAGCTCTGATGAAACAAGTGAAATGTAATCTTTATTGTAAGGAACACTAAAACGATAAATGAATGATTTAAGTAAATCGGGAATAAGGTTGCCCACATAGTTTGGCAATTTGCAAAAATTTCTGTATGTTAAAGTTTTACCATAGAAAAGCCACAGAGAACACAGTCTGCTACAGGCAGAAAAGGATTGTGAAAATAAAGAGGAGGACAAGGCCGATCTCCTTAATTTTTTTGTCTTCATTTGTCTTAATTGGTTCATGAAACAAAATTGTATAAATATAAATATTTTCCAAATTTCAAAAATGCTTGTCAGCTTATGTGGGACAAAAAGTAAAATAGAAAAAAACATAAAACTCGTCTTCTAGACCCGATAGTTCGAAAGCTGCTACCAATACCTGCTGTTGACGTCATGAGCAGTGCTTAAATAATGCTGCAGCCAATCACCGGTCTCATTGGTCATGTATTGTATATCCAGAAAGAGGATGATGTGGCCTGTGAATAGCTGCAGGGTCACATGAACAATGATTGTGATGTCACCAGTCAGGAGTAGCGGTGATGCTGAAATGAGGGGGTTTAAAAGGTGAGGACTTTTTTCCCCATTTTATAATGTCCCTAACAGAGCATTTTTTAAAATTGTAACAAACTTTTAAGCTTAGAATTTTTTTTTTCTTTTTAGTAAAGCTTTTTGTTTAGAGTTTTTTGTATTCCATGCTTTCCCCATTTCCCTTAAAGAAAAAAAATTTAAAACAAAGAAAAGAGCTTAGGTTACAGAATAAATAAATAAAGCTCATGCACACAAAGGCTCGATATGAGAAGAATCCCAAATATATTGTCAATGCAGTTCTGTGCAATCTTGTAGAGCACTGTACCAAAATATGACTGTATATAGAGTCTTTTTTTCCCCATTTGCCCCTAAAAACCCCTTTATATCAAAAATTTTAATTTTATTTAGTTCCCTAAAACAATTGAAAAAAAAAAGGAAAGTACCCAACATTCTATTCTCTCCCAAAATTTAAAAAGGGGCTATCCCCATTAAAAGGGAAAGTCCAATCGTTCAGGAACCCAAGTCACCCCACGAAAAATGGGGATATATGTCGACAGGGGTTTTGAGAAACTTTGGGGACACTGCCCCCTCCCTTAGGGGATACATCGGACCTTATCAAAATTTTTGGGAAAGGGGAAATTCAGTTTGGGAGGGGGTTTTCCCTTTTTTTGGCTCGGTGGGGGTGGGAAGCACTTTTACGGGCAGTTTTCCACCCCCACGGGGGCCTACATGCAGGGGAAAATTTTTCCAAAAAACAAGGGGGGAAAAGTATCAAAAACAAAATTAAATTTGGTGCTTGTTTTGCTTAAAAACCCCAATTTAAAACCCAACAATTATTTTCCCCCTTGGGGCCCCACGGGCTACCACCGGGCTCGGGGGGCCACTACAAATGGGGAGCCCGTGGGGCTCCCACGTATAAAAATTTTGGGCCCGGGGTGGGGGGCCGCGGACCCTGGTGTTCGAGAGGAGATTGTGCCATCCCTTTGAAACATCTTGTATTGGGGAAGACATATAGTTTGAGGGCTTTGTTTTATGGCAGGGCACTAGCTGTTTTTTAAAGGAATTCATCGATGTATTTTGAATCCAATGAAGGGGTTTGAAATTCCCTTTGAGATGAATCTATTGATTTGGCATTCTTGGATTTCAAAAAAATACAGGGATGAGGTTTTGGGTTTTTTACCCCCATACACGAATCACAGAAAGGAACTCGACTAATAGCTTATTGAGGGGGGTCAAAATCACCCGAGAAATTTAAAGAAAGGAATCCCCAGGGGCCAGTACCTCGGACCCGTAAAAATTTTTAAAAGGTAAAAAGATTTCAATCCCCCAAGCAGGTGATCTAAGGGATAGTTTTCCCTTAAAGAAAAGGGTCCCGTTTATCAACCCTCAGACAGCTTTAAAAAAACACTTTGGGAAAAAGGATGGAATCCCTTTTTAAACCCCCTAATCAACCTAAAGGGGGGAAGATGAAAAAAATTTTTTCGGGAAATTTTGGTCCCTTTGAGAACAGAATGGGAAGCCCTTTAAAATCCTGCGGAGACACTGGGGTATTTTAAAAATCAGATAGAGACCTATCTGAATGTCTACCCCAAAGCCTCAGAAAAACATATAGAAAAAGGTGACCCCAGGGGGGAAAATTTTTTTTTAGACTATTTCAATTTCACTATGTCCCTTTAAGCCCAGGGGGGAAATTTTGGTTGGAAAAGGGAAACCCCCCGGGGGGATTTTACAAATGGGGGGATGTTTACCTTCTGAAAGTTTTTTTGACCAGACCAAAACATTTAGGAGTTATGGGGATGGGAAATCCTTCGGGGTTTGGGAATTTATGAACTGTCGGACTCGGGGGGTTTGGTTTTCCCTGTTTTAAACTGTAGTTGTGAGAAACAATATGTGGGTAAGACCCTAAGCCCAAATTTAAAAGGTGCGCTTTTGGAAAACTTTTGGGGGACACCCGACATAGGAGAAAAACCCCCTATGAAAAGGCATGTATGGCAGGAACACGGGGGTTTAAAACAATGGGTATAAAGTTTTTATGAAATTGAACAAATACAAAAACCACTAGCAGAAAAAAAAATATTGCTAAAAAATTGTTATGCAACAAAACCCAAATGGATGTATCGATAAATCTTTAAAACGGAAGGTCTAAAAGAGATACTATATTTCGGTTGTTTTATCAAATTGAATGCACCCTAGGTTCTTGATTTTTGGGTTCAATATCTTGACATGAAAGTCATAGACCCTTATACAAAAAATAAGCAATATCTTTATATGTTTGCATGTTTGTTGTGGTTATATTTATCAAATAACCCTTTTCAGCTATACCTTCTCTTTCCCCCCTCCCAGCCCCGATGCTAATTTTTAGTATAAAATTAGGTCTCAAACCCTTTACGGCACTGTATGTTGAGATTTATTTTAATTTTTAAATATGAAAGTTTTTTTCTTAAAATGGTTTTCCCGGATCCAAAAAATGGATTGGGAAGGGTGGGGAGGTAAATTGAAAAATATTTGCATGGGGGAGATCTAATGAATTACTCATTGTATTTACCAAGGCCGATGTGTCACATTGTATCTATGACAGGCCTGTTTATCGATTAACCCGAAGACTGTCTGACTAAAGGGGGTACTTTGAGAAAAGAATTGTGAGTTAACGGGGCCCTCGGGAAAAAAGGGGGGCATAAACTGCGCACGCTCAGGACAGGAACGGGGGAAATTCTTCTGGCGCTTTTTGACATTACGAGCGGCGCAGTGGCCAGAAAAACTTTGTGAAACCCCTTTCACAAAGGCCCGGGAAAAGCCCGGGGTCCGTATCCCCTGATGCATTTGGGAGCGGCCCCATGCGAGGCCCCCAAAAAACAAGCCGAAAACTTTTTTGGGCAAAGGAGATTGGGTTTGCGCCCTTTTATTTAAGGGTGATTTAGATGCAGTTTGGTGTTTCCCCTTCATGGTGTAAACAGCAAGAGTGTCGCGCTTTCCCTTATCTTTGGGTTTCAAAATTGTCCCCTGATGAACCCTGGTGTGGATGACAGGGGGGAAAAACCCCGGAGGGATGATAAGGGAAATTCTCTTGATTCAGATGAAGGTCGTTTTATTTTTTAATTGCACATGTGATCACGTTTTATTTTGAATACCGGAAACCTCCCCGATGGGAATATTAAGGTTGTACAGGATATGTATGATCCATGTGTTTGTAATATCTGGGTTTACAGGATAGAGGTCACTGAGTGAATGGGTTTCATACAGTTGTGCGACCCCTGTATTGGGTTTGATTTTTTCAGTTTATGTGATAGATGAGTGACTCCTAAATTGGGTTTTAGGGGTAGTGTGTTTTTGGGAATTTGGCCCTTTTTACTAAGAAAAAATATATTTGTATAAAACTGTTTATTCCCTATATCATTTTCTTATGTTTATTGAAAAAAAGGGGTGAATAGACTAAAAATTTGGGTTTGACCCTAGAAAGGTGGGGGCCCCCACCCCCTTTTGGGACGATTAACCCCACCCCTTTTAAATAGGGGGAGGGGTGAGGGCCCTTTGGGGCTAGGGACAGTTTTCTACACTACCCCCCTAAAAGTATCCAAAGTGGGGCCTTAAGCCTGTATTGATTTTTATTCAAATTTTGGTTTATGGGAAATAAAAAAAAAGGTTATTTTTTTACATAGGGTTTGTAGGTTTAATTTTTCCCGTGAATTTTTGTTTTCCAAAAATTCCCAAGGGCCCTTTTTTTATTTTTAGTGATTGTGTCTTTTTTCAAATTCCCCCCGGTTTACAGAAAAGCCCCCTATAAAATGTTTTTTTTAAAATTTGTGCAGTACTTTTACTTGTTTGTTTTTTTTGTTTTGTTGCTTGTTTTTTTAAAAACTTAAATAAAAAATATTTTGCAGGGGGGGTTTTTTTTGGGTTCCCGGGTCCAAAAAATTTCTTTTTATTAATTTAAAAATTTAAAGGGGAAAAAATTTTTTTTTAATTTCCCAATTAGTTCACAAATTAAAAAAAATTTTTTTTAAAAAATTTGTAGAAATTTTTTATTCTTGATTGGGTATTTGGTTTTTTTTAAAAATGAAAAAAAGGGCTGGGTTCCCCAAAAAGAGTTTTGAAAAAAAAAAAAAAATTTTACAATTTCTTTTTTTTTTTTAAAAAAGGTTTTTTTTTGGGAACACAAATTAATAAGTTGCAAAAAAAAAAAAAAACCACAAAAAAAGCAAAAAAAGGGTTTTAAATAAATTTTTTTAAAAAATTTTTTTTGATTTTTTTAAAAAATTTTTTTGGGGAAACAAAATTTTTTTCTTTGGGAAAAATTTCCCGGAAAAATCAAAATACCTGATTTTTTAAAGTGAAATTTAATTTCCCGGAAAAAAAACCCTTTTAAAAAAGGGGAAAAAAAAAAAAGGGGGAATTAAAATGGGTTTGGAGAAAATTTTGGTTGGTGTTAAAAATGAAAAATTAATTTTTTAAAAAACCCCAATTGTTTTCGGATTTTTTTTAGATTCTTCTCTACAGTTGAAGGTTTTCCACAATATATATTACTGACCTCTCCATTCTTTGTAGCTGGGAAAAGTTGCAAAATTGACAGTGTATCAAAAACTTATTTGCCCCACTGTATATATGTTTGCATTGCAGTATTAAAATCTCATTATGGCTGGATTTACACAGTATGTTTTAATATTCATTTGATCATTGAAAAGTTATGTGCACAATTTTACACATCAAAATACCATAAAAAATAATTTAAAATATCCTATTGGCTTAAATAGGAGCAAAAACTTAGGTGATAAAAAAAAGGCAAGCATACAATTTCTTCCCTTTTCTGAGAAAAATTATTACTGTCAGTGTTTTCCATGTTAGTATTTTACCAATCCTCTGTACTTTTTGTAATTTGTCAAACAGTTTCAAAAAAAAAAAGGACAAAAAAACCTCAATCGAGGGAAAAGGGATTTAGACTTAAAATTCACTAATTGCCCGACACTAACAGAGGTTCAGTTGAGGGGCATCCGGGAAAAAGTGACCCTAATATAATACATTTCCTTTATCCTTCAAGAAGTTTTTGTCAGGGAGCCACAAAAACACTGAATTTTAGGGAAAAGGCTAATTTCATTTTGATTGGGGCCCCAAAAACCCTATTGATGGGAAAAGGTATTAAAAAGGCAGAACAAATAATAAATGGGGTATTTTTTTAAAAACATCTTAGGCCCCAATGGGGAAGGTACAACCCCAATGGTAATAAAATAATTAGAAACAGGGAAAACCCAAGTGGGGTCACAGGGATGTAAAAGAGGCAATAAATAACAAAAAGAAAGCATTTCATCTACTAAAACAGGAGGGCAGTGAAGAGGCACTAAAAAACTATAAGGGAAAAAAATAAAATATGTAAAAAAAATAATAAAGGCAGCAAAGCTGGAGAGAGAAAGACATATTGCCATAGAAAGTAAAAGTAACCCCAAAATATTTTTTAACTATATAAATAGTAAAAAGATTAAAACAGAAAATGTTGGTCCTTTGAAAAGTATTGAGGGAGAGACCATAGAGGCCGATGAGAAAAAAGCAAACCTGCTAAACAATTTTTTCTCTACTGTATTTACCGAGGAGGATGAGCTTCTTGTTGATGAACAGAGGGATGAGGTAAACTCCACATTAAATATTTCCTGTCTAACTCAGGAAGAAGTGCAGCTCCACCTTAGGAAGCTTAAAATAGACAAATCCCCCGTTCCTGATGGTATACACCCCGGTGTCCTAAGGGAGTTAAGTAATGTCATAGATAGGCCCCTATTCTTAATATTTATGGACTGTCCAATAACTGGGTATGTCCCAAAGGACTGGCGTATAGCAAATGTGGTGCCAATATTAAAAAAAGGGTCAAAAAGTGATCCTGGAAGCTATAGGTCAGTAAACTTAACCTCTGTTGTTGGTAAAATGTTTGAAGGTTTTCTTAGAGATGCTATCCTGGATTATCTCACTGAAAATAAATGTATAACACCGTTCCAGCATGGGTTTATGAAGGATCGGTCCTGTCAAACTAATCTTATCAGCTTCTATGAGGAAGGTAGTTCTAGACTAGATCGGGGTGAGGCACTGGATGTCATAAATCTAGATTTTTCTAAAGCATTTGATATGGTGCCACATAAAAGGTTGGTAAGTAAAATGAGAATGCTTGGACTGGGGGAAAATGTGTGCAAGTGAGTAAGCAACTGGCTCAGAGATAGAAAACAAAGGGTAATAATTAACGGCGCATACTCAGACTGGATCCCTGTTACTAGTGGGGTACCACAGGGGTCAGTATTGGGACCTATCCTCTTTAACATTTTCATTAACGATCTTACACATGGATTGCACAGTAGAATATCGATCTTTGCAGATGATACTAAGCTCTGTAAAATAATCAACACAATAGAGGATAATGTGTTATTACAAAGGGATCTGGATAAGTTGGAGGCCTGGGCAGAGTAGTGGCAGATGAGGTTTAACACAGATAAATGCAAGGTTATGCACATGAGGAGGAAAAATCCATTACATGAACATATGTTAAATGGAAAAACGCTGGGTAAAAGTGACATGGAGAAGGACTTGGGATCCTGGTGGACAGAAAACTTAATTGTAGCAGCCAGTGTCAGGCAGCAGCAGCCAAGGCAAACAGGATCATGGGGTGTATTAAAAGGGGCATAGATGCACATGATGAGAACATTATTCTCCCATTATATAAGTCACTGGTTAGACCACACATGGAATATTGTGCACAGTTTTGGGCACCAGTTCACAGGAAAGACGTTGTAGAGCTTAAACAGGTACAAAGGCGGGCAACAAAAATAATAAAAGGACTGGGTGGACTGCACTACCAAGAAAGATTAGCAAGTTTGGGGTTATTTAGTTTAGAGAAAAGACGGCTTTGGGGGGACATAATAAATATGTTTAAATACATCAAAGGTCAATATAGAGATCTCTCTCAAGATTTATTTATATGCAGGATTGTATCTAAACATAGAAAGGGATTCTTTACTGTTAGAGCAATGAGACTGTGGAACTCTCTGTCGGGGGAACTTGTCATGGTGAATTCACTAACAGAGTTCAAAAAGGGTTTGGATGCATTTCTGGAGCATAATAATATAACAAGTTGTAGTGTCTAGGATTCTGGAGAGGGGTCGTTGATCCAGGAATTTTTTCGATTGCCAGATTGGAGTCAGGAAGGAATTTTTTCCCTAAAATGAGGACAATTGGCTTCTACCTTATTGGGGTTTTTTGCCTTTCTCTGGATCAACACTTTAGCAACACTTTAGAAAAATATGCTGAACGGAATGGACGTCTTGTTTTTTTTTTAGCCTTACAAACTATGTAACTATGTAAGGTATGCGAGACAAAAAAAATCCACATGTTTGGTTCCTGCAGGGATTTGAACCTTATGTTAGGTAGAAGTGCTAATCACTCAGCTATATTGTAGCTACTCACAGCTCTTTAAATAAACAGACCCTTGTTTGACTGGAGTGAGCACACTGTGGGGAAAGGTATGGTGATGTCAAGCCTGCTGAGTCACATGGTATGCAGTTCAAAAAAATCACACACTCTACCTTTTAAACACACTGAAAGCTGAAGAGGACCAACCAGACCTGAAATGCCTTCCTGGTAAAACCCCTTTAAACCTTTATAACACATGTAATTTGGGGCAAATACAGTCAAACTTTAAGTGTGATATTATTAAAGTGGTTACATTTGACAGTCTAGTATCACGTCTCTACAATACAGTGCCAAATGTACTGAACTGCTCTCTAGATGTATGGCAGTGTTCTCTTCCTGTCTTACAGATGCAGTACTGCTCTCTATGCCAGCACTTCATGGTAAAAAGTATGATATGTGGACTTGATCCAATTAGGGGGTTGTCTTGCCATGTTTTACAAAGCCACAGCCAGCTTCAAGCTCACACTTCCTGGTTAGGCTGTAGTTGCTTACATAGGAGATCTCTCCTAGCTGACTCTGTTACAGTGACATGAGTGCAGGAGGTTTGTAAACTGTAGCCCACAAGGCTACAGAGCGCTAAAGGGTTAAAGCTCCTCAGTAGGTAATGTAAACAAGCTCTCATCCTTAAAGATAAGGAACACAGCAAGGAGTGATCTCACCATCCTGAGCACTGCAGCAGTATGTTAGAGCAGAGACAGGTGGCTGATATCTAGAAAAGCAGGAGCTAAGATCTGCTCCTAAGGCTATGTCCACACTGCACATGATTACGATCGTATCTCCGGCGCTTTTCGTTTTTTAAAAGCGCCGGAGATACGATCGTCAGTGTGGTGCCATAGACGGCAATAGAAAAGACGAGTTGCTGTCTACACAGCTCGTCTTTTCTCTGCCCGTCTTTCGGCAGCGGCGTATTATACAACATGTTGTATAATACGCCGATGCTTCTCGTCTTCTTGACGTCTTCCCATACAATGCTATTGTATGGGGAGCGTCGGGAAAACGAGAAGCGGCCGCGGCTTTTGCACAAAGCGTGACAAAAGCCGCGGTCCTGCATCAGAGAAAGAACGGCCGCTTTAAGGGCCGTTTTTTCTCTGATGCAGTGTAGACATAGCCTAACTGTGAAGAAAAGCAAAATATTAACCTTTGCCTACATGTTTAAAGCTAAATCAATGAAACATGAATACTGCTTTAAATTCAGGTGTTTAAGCCAAACCCATATATGTGTATAAAATCAGTCATACAATCTCTACAGACAAATAGTGGAACATTTATCAGTTATCCTGAAGAGTTCAGTGGGGAAAAGTAATCAAGACCAGAGTAAGCATCAGAGTAAAATGTGCTAATTGTATTAGGAGCCCTATGCATCTTTCAGCAATCTGGTTGCCATAAAGTGAAGCCTTCGCCAGCTATGCGCTGGCTTAAATTTTAGTTATTTATGCCACTTTCTGGCAAAAGTTATAGTTAAGTCGAAAGCAGCATAAAACTACAAATCTTTACGCTGGTATGTGTCCAGTGATAAAGGGATCACGGTGGCTTTTATTTTCAAGGGATGTCCCCAGTGCTGCAAGTTGTGTAATTGAACTGCTAGATTTGCTCTGGACAACTGTGTTGTTGTTATGAAAGCATCTAAGAGTAACTTCAAAAGATGACAACATGACAAGAACTGTGTGCCAGGAAATTCATGAAATGGATTTGAGCCGAAGATCTCCAAGAAAATGCTAAGGGTTAGTTATACTGGTAAAATTCTTGCCACGACTTTAGATGAGTCAAAACATGTTCTGAGGAATGGTGAATTACATTTTACTATCTGATTGTTTAATGGCAGCCAGCATAAATCTGGTTCTGGAAGATGCCATGTGAATTCTTTCTACTGAGTATTGTAAAACTTGGTGAAGAAAGGATAATAATAGGGAGATGCATTTCAGAGTTTATTCTAGGTCACTTATTTCCAGGCAAGGGCAGTGTTAATGCTGCAACATAAAGACAATTTTGACAATTGTATACTTCTCATTTTGTTTGCATTAATTACTAATAAAATGTGGTGTGATTATTATCTAACAGTAACCATGGTACTCCATTTGCTTTTAAGAAGGAAGGTATCCAAGTACTTATTCATATAGTAATGCAACTCCAAAAATAACAGGCATCATTAATTATGCAAGTTATTGAATAGTTCAGACTAGAAGAAAACATTTAGATTTTATCAGTTTTGATTTAATTTTTTAATCTAAATGTCATATTTTAGGATAAGATTTGGAGGCTTTGGAATCAATTACTAGTTATGGTCTCAATTTACAATATTTTAAAGTTACATTTAAATTTATATTTTAAAGTTAAAGACCTGTGGTCAGGTTGGGATTAACAGCAGCATTTTTGTTCATGTGACATTGGCACAGGGTGGATCATCCATTGCATATTTTTTGCAGAATTTAATTGCAAAAGCCCTGTTACAATGTATAACACAATGGAAGTGAATTTTCTTTTAACAAGTTTTAGACCTGGTTCACATATGCATCAAGGGTTCTGTTCAGAACATCTGTTGCATGTTCCATCAGAAATGCCAGAAAAAATAGCGCAGCAATGGACACCATTGTGAAACTCAACAGACCCATTGTAAATAGGGTCTGCCAGGCGTTGTGGGTGTCCGTTGTGAAAAGGATCCCATGTCTTCTGCTTTCACCTCTGCGTTGGTTCAGAACCGAACTTCGGCCACAGATGTGAACCAAGCTTTTGTTACAAATCACAAACAATCTGCAAAAGATTTATGGTATCTTGAAGTTTGGCATTATATTGAGAAATCTTGTTACAGATAACGGAAGGGAACACAAGTCTTTTACCTCATATTATATTTGCTATGTGTGAACTCGGCATGAAAGGGTTCACACTTGGACAGAAATAAGGAGAGACTACAATTTTATTTAGTTTGTAAAAATTGTATCATTTCAAAATGTGTTGCAAGTGCAGTTTTACATGCTGCAAATATTCATTGTCAGTTATGTACAGTATATGATCACAGTTTATTTTATTATTTATGTTAGTATTATATATGTTACTATTAACATTTTTCCTTTCCTATTACGTTAATTTCATATAAAGGGCTACGCTGGACAGAGAGGAGAACAAGTAAGATTTGTTTATTTAGTTATAGAACATAATTTTAAGATTAATCATGTATTAAATACTTTACTAATTCATGTCTTTTAAAGGGAGACAATGGAGAGCTTGGGATGAAGGTATGTATTGCTATAATATCAAACATGTATTTATAACAGTAAAATAAATGTACCGAAGGTTAATCATTTTGTTTACTTCTCCAAAAAGGGTGACCCTGGAAAGCCTGGTTACAATGGTGCAGTAGGAGAAAAGGTAGGATAAACTAACCGACAAAAACACACAAAAACTTGGAATTTATACAAAAGCAAATCATAAAACTTAATGGCTTTATGGTTTTGGCAATTTGCAATAAAATATCAATGCATTTGGCAATAAAATATCAAAATACAATAAAACAATAGGAGAAATGGACATCCTACTGTCTTAAATGCATGTTAAAATTACAAACATAAATAGGTAAAACTCTCTATGGTGCAAATGTTAAAGGACAATTTCCTTAGATGGGGTAGCTGAAAATACAAGGGAAAGTCTGTACAAGGAGCAAATATCACCACTAGAGATGGGCAAATCGATTCTAATGAAGTGGAATTCGTTTAGAATTTCAGGAAAACTTCGATTCTGAACGAAGTCGAAGTTTGCGGTCATTCGCGGGGAAAAAAGCATGTTTTTTTAAATTTATAAAATGGATGCAACACATGGCGTTACATGGGGCAAAGAACTCTGGAGGAAGAAAGGAGGACCCTAAATTGACATGTGCCCGAGATGAAGCCAATCAGAGACCGCGGGATTCTGTGACGTCACCACACTATAAATTCCGGACGCCATGCTCACTCCTCACACTGCTCTCGTTGTGCCGTGTTGTAGCTGCTGCAGCTCCAGAATTAGGGATCTCACACAAAAGAAAGAACTTTTATACAGCGATTTTTGGGGGGGGTGTCACAGGTTTTCTCAAGACTTGCTTCTCTTACTTCTAATTTTGATTTTGTAGGGTATTGGAATTGAAGTCCATGTGGGGTCCAATCGCTGCATATACATTTTAATGCTATCTGCTCAGTTCTGGAGCACATTGAATATCCAAGGGTTATCTAAGTCTGTTTTTACTGTTGTATTCAGTAAAATAAACAGCGTTTTTTCAATCCAAATACCAGTTTATTTTTGGCTGCTCATTTCTTTTGCGCAATTTATATCCAAGGATTAATTAAGCTTTTTACTGCTGTTGTAGTCAGTAAAAGAGAGGTTTTTTTAAACGCCAAAGAAGAAATTTTGCCTATAGCATAATTCATATCCGAGGGTTAATTAAGCATTTTTCTGCTTTTGTAGTCAGTTTAAAATACAAAGTCGTCTTAACATGACACATAGCTGTTAACTTTTGGAAGCTCATTTCTTTTGCGCAATTTATATCCAAGGGTTAATTAAGTGTTTTTCTGCTGTTGTAGTCAGTAAAAGAAACAGTGTTTTCAACGCCAAAGATGAAATTTTGCCTGTAGCAGAATTCATATCCGAAGGTTAATTAAGCGTTTTTCTGCTGTCGTAGTCAGTAAAATACACATTGTTTTAACACGCCAAATAGCTGTTAATTTTTGGCAGCTCATTTCTTCTGCGCAGTTTATATCCAAGGGTTACCCAAGCTTGTTAGTGGGTTCATTTGGAGTCAAACACAGGGTGTGTATTTATCA
Organism: Phyllomedusa bahiana; assembly: GCA_025379985.1. Lineage (NCBI taxonomy): Eukaryota > Metazoa > Chordata > Amphibia > Anura > Hylidae > Phyllomedusa > Phyllomedusa bahiana. Next base: position 13,432 of record JAODAL010015191.1, on the reverse strand, counting down.
TATACAGATATCTTCATTAAACAGTCTGTAAAAATTTTTGAACAAACAGTTGTCAGAGAGGTGGCAGGCCTTCACATGCGATGGCCGTGGCACAAACAATTCCTGGAGCAGGCACAGATCACAGCACAGTAAGGGGACGTCGCAGCAGGGGTCACTCAGTTAGAACAAACTGCCGTGTCCCTCTATGGCCCGTGTGTTACCAGCAACCCAAGGGTTCTTGATTGGTTACTAGGTCATCCACTTCCTCCCAGATGATATCTGACAACCCCAGCCAAGAGTCGGGGGAACATCAGACACAACCCTTTGTTGGAATGGCCCGGGAGTGGGTCAGCGGCCCTCAACCTGTCCCAAACCCGCCTCCGTCCTTTTCGGTTTTCCTCAGCCAGAGATCTGTTTATGTGGTCTGGGCTCAGCGCCACTATACAGCGAGGATGAACAATTTGAGGAGGACAGTCAGCAGCTACTTGGCAGCGAAAAAAATGGGGCCAAAATCCCCTGCTTCTTGCAGAGGGGGCAAAGTATAAGATGTGGAGAGTGGCATGGGAGGTCATGTTGTGAGGGGTCAGCCTCTGCATACCAAAACCGTGTCATTGTGCCACTTTGTTGGCTCCTGATGTTGCTGCCACCTCCAGAATTTGTCATTGTGCCACTCTGTGGCCTACTCCTGCTACTGCCACGTGACCGCTGTCACACTGGAACACCCTGTGGTTTTTCTAATGCTGATTCCACCCTCACCACTCAATGACGTTGCCACTATGTTTAGTTTTTCCCTTCTTTTCACCTGTCAGAAGGAATGGGAAGGATCAGGATTGTCTAGCCAAAAGCAGGAGTGGATACAGAACACAGAAGACATGCAAATATCCCATTTACTGGTCATCTCTGTTTTGGATCAACTCCTGTTTGTTTTTGGCCTTAGCAATACTGATAGATTATTGACCGATTGAAAGCAGACACTGACGGATGAAAGAAAGGGCAAAATGATCAGAGACGTCAATGCAAAATTACTGCCGACACCCTCTCCCCTCATTCGGGTGGGCCTCTACATGTATCAGCGTTTAACAGAACAGGTTCTGTCATATTCTGAGACGGTTTAAAGCTCTGGCTTCATGGAGTAACTCTTGCTGTGACGTCCCCTTACTGTGCTGCGATCTGTGGTGGCTCCAGTAACCTACTACTGTGTTCTTTGATGCTTTGTTAGGATCTTAGCCCTCAGCTTGTTTTTTTTCAGCTGGCGCTGCCATGACTTTATCGGGCTGCATTCCTGCTTCAGTTTTTTGGTCAGTTTTGCTCCCGGATATTTTAGAGTGAAGCGATTCTAATAGCGGTGGCAGTCGTGTGAGTGTCATACTAAAACACAGCATTGTATGAAGAACAAACCAAGCTCCCTCTGCATATTTAAGCATGGCACAATGTTCTACAGCACCCTACAGGCTCTGTGCAGCCAGGAACTTCCTAGTGTTGAGCGATTATTATCGACAAAGTTGAAATCGGCACGGTTTTTATGTTGATCGGATTTTTTAGATCACGCGATAATTTAGGTTAAAATCTGTGCATAATCTATTAATATCGCGCCATTTTCAGCGCTTCCTGTCATTTGGCGGCCAGAAAATTTAGCTTAGAGAATAGAGCAGGGTGAGCTGTGTGTGCACGTCATGACTGGGATGTGTATGGGTTGCGATTGGCTGGAAAAATCACATGACCTCGTTTAAAATAGAACAGCCCTTCATGTTCTGCCTCAGTGTGTGCAGCATCTCAAAGGAGTAGGACGTGCGCTCTGCCTCTGTCCACACAGTCCAAAACAGCTCAGCAAACAGCTCAGTGAAATTGTTCTATTTGTTCACAGAGACCGCTATACTTTTAGCTGTGAACATTAGAACGGAGGTAGATCAGAGATTTGCGTATGTTAGGTCGTTAGGCCGAGAATTTGAAAGGAGCATCTAGCCGTGTAAAGTCACGGGGGGAAACGGGGAGGGGGCCGCGGGCGAACACAGACAAGCTCTTAAAGGATAGTGGGTATAGGGGGCAGCCGAGACTTAGTTTAGACATTGCATTGCAATGGCTTTTATTTAACAGTTTTCTGTTGAAATATTACTTTTATGTTGGCCAGTGAAAATTATATTAGGATACAGATCTTTTCTAGCAAATGCAGGTCTATTTGTTAGGTGAAAAACTCCACTTTTATTATCCATATACATTTCAGATACGTGTTTTTTCACTTTTGCCCAGTCCAGCTTTGTTGATAGAGGCACCTTGCATTTAAAAATTTCAATACAGCAATTTTGCCCGTCACCGCAGGTGTATTTTTTAGGTGCAAAAAATACCGTTTATTATCCAAATACATTTCAGATACGTGTTTTTTCACTTTTGCCCAGTACAGCTTTGTTGACAGAGGCACCTTGCACTTAACTTTCAATACAGCAATTTTGTCGTCACCGCAGGTGAAATTTTTTAGGTGAAAAAAAAATAACTTTTATTATGCGTATAAATTTCGGGATAGGTGTTTTTCACTTTTGGGCGGCCAGCTTTGTTGATAGGGGCACCTTGCACTTAAATTTCAATACAGCAATTTTTTTTTGATTTGAGGGATTTGAGATAGCTGTGATTTGCCATCTTTTAATAAGAGACATTCCAAAACCTTTCCATACCCTCTCAAATTTTATCTTTCTGAACATGGAGCGAAATGCAGGTGGTAAGCGAGGCAAAGAGGGGGGTAGGACAATGGAGGTAGTGGTACGAGAGAAGGTGCTCCTTCCAGTGCTGGCGACAACACGAAGCCAGTGGATTGTTGGTTGCAGGACTGTCAGGCCTGTCATCGTGGGTCAGGGCCCTGTGAATCTCAGTAACAAACAGCGTCGCCAATTGTTCTTCATGGTTAAAAGCAACCTGCATCCAGCAGTCTTACCCCCCTCGTTTCCTGCCCGTCACGGCCACAAATGTCGTCATCAGCATCATCAGCATCCGTCCAACATGAAGCGGAAGGCAGCCCAAATGTCAACTCGTGTACCCACCACTGTGGATAATCCATTTTCTGAAGACCTCTTTGATGACCAAAAAGCGGTTCGGGTCAGAAGGCAAGTTAAAAGATAAAGAGGCCAAAGAGGGTGATTTGGTCTGCTCTGACGCCCAGAAACAGATGCCAACACAGGAGGAGAAGGAAGCCGTCAATCGGAAAATATCCCGGGCGTCGGCAACGCCTTGCAGTCCCTCTTGCTTGTAGCCCGCAGCTCCTGGATGCAGAATGTCAGGACGACGAAGTCACCTGTGTTGATGATGATGGGTGATGACGGACATTGCGGATCCCAAAGTGGTTTTTCAGCAGAAGTTGCTTGCGAGCGCTTCATCACTGGACGAGGAGGAAGATGATGGGGTAGTGTCAGTACGGGTCCCCGGGCCTTCAAAAAGGGAGAGGGCGGTTTGGGAGAAGTCCGCTGATATGATTCCGCCAGCCACGGTAAGCGGAAACCCCGCTCCTCGCTTATCGCCGTTAATAAGCTCCAGGACCCCTCTCAAGGCCTGGGCCTTTTTGTTGGCAAGCCTCTGTTTCACCCCCTGCGATGTCATACTGCAGCCTTTGCGGTAAACGCATAAGTAGAGGCAAGGATCTTAGTGTTTAACCCACCCTCCCCTCCAACCATGTCTAGTCTCATGCAGCGATATAGCATGAGTTTTAAATATGAGGCACCACTTGGCCCAAAAATGGCCAGACGACGCCAGGCTTCCAACCACTGTAAAACCCTCTGTTCCGGCCTCCTCCTCCGCCAACACCACCAAGCGTTCCTAGCGTGCCCCATGTCTTCAGAGTCATGATCAGGGATCAGCATCCGCTTCAGCCTCCTCCGTCGGCACCGAGTACCAACAGCACCACCAGAGACCCATCCTACACCTTCTCCTTCCGCCAGTTTGACAACCGGCACGCCGTTACTGCGGCCAGTCTAGCAGCCAGCCTTTTGTCTTCCAGGTTTGGGGCGTAGAAACACTTTAACCAACATTCCACCAAAGTCCATAAGCCTGAATATCGGCATTGCCCGGCTTTTGGCCTTGGAAATGTGGCCTTTCCGTCTGGTGGACACTGATGGGTTGCCACGTCAATGGCCCTTGCCTGTCCCCATTACCAGATGCCGAGAGGGGCATTTCTTTGCCAGATAAGCCGTCCCGGCCTGGCCAGCCTCAAGTGTCTTCTAAAATTTCAAGGCGCGTTGTCTGCATTCTGTGTCCGGAGGAAAAGTCCATTCTCACCACCGACACTGGACTAGTAAAGCATGGCACAAGGCCCGCTATATCTCTGTGACAGAGGACCGCCACACACAGGTCAGGTGGCTGTGGATGGTCTCCGCAACGAGATGCCGAGCGCTGGCTGTGGTGACAAGAACCTTGTGCAGGCAAGGTGTGTGTGCCGATAAGGGCGAAAAATCTGCTGCCGCCCTTACGTTCGGTAGGCTGGAGCACATCCCTTGCTGGAAACATGGTCATGAACCTGTCGGTTCCAGAAATTCTAAAGGAGGCTACCCGGGTCTGGACTGCATGCTGAGGGAATGGCTCGAGTCTGAGTTCGCACTTCCACCGTCACACCCTGCTTCGTCCCGCCTGGCCTGCGGTGCATCGTCAGCTCGGCCTCCCGTCAACGTCTCATGTTGACCTTGGCAACACGCTGGATTACACATCCCACATGCTTCAGGATTGTGGCAGCAGGCAATGCCATTACGCAGTGGGAGTTGACACATGGCCTGACAAGCAGCGGTGGGGACCTCGGGGAGTTTTCAGCCACGAAGGAGGTGGAGGCAGGTGTAAGAGCTGTGCCACCATCCTTTTTTGCCAGTTTTTGAAGAAAATTGGTCAGTGCGGACAACAATGCCCTTGTCAGCAATGACCATGTGTGGGGAATCTTAGGTTCTGCAAACGATCGTTGGACACTCTGAAACATCAGGTCCCGCCAGGGACGGAGGTAGGAGGACGGACACAGATGCGGTCCCCCCCCACGGAGCCTTTTTACTCATCGAATCCACAAGGCCCGACAGGTTTCGCAATTTTATCGGTCTTCATTAGGCAGTGGTTCGGGGGTCCAGGGCTAGTGCAAGGCGGCGCATCAGCTTCAGCGGTGCTTCATCTTCAGGCAAGTGCAGGGCTGGTTGAGCTGTGCCGGAGGAAGCGGATGGAGGAGGAGGGAGGAGCGATTCCTATACCGACGTTAACGACGTCCCTGCCTTGAAGAGGTTGGCTTGACATTTGAGGCGGAGGAGGAAGATGAGGAAGATCAGTTTGCTTGTGCCCCTCGACCAGAGGTTGGAAATCAAGGGTCCATCATCTCACATGAGGTACTTGGATGCCCTCCATTTCCTCCAACATGATCCTCGCTTTAAGGCCACAAAAGAACAACAGGTTATGGGTGGCCTCCCTCCTGGAATCCCCGGTACAAACAAAACTCTAGCATTTTCCTTCCACCCACCCAAATAGAGAGTAAAATGCAGGAAATGGAGACCTTGCTGATTGATCAACTGGAGACATTCTGTCTGCGTCTGCTTCAAGTTCTTCTAATGTCCACGAGTGGAACAACATCAGCGACGTGACAGCAGTAGTGTGCCTCAAGTAGCGTAACTGCAGGCAGCAGGCAAGGGTGGCAGAAGCCTAATGGGTGACTTGGCAACTTTTTTTACCACACTCACCATACGCATTGCAATGGCATGCACAACATTCATCACACTGAGGAAACAGCTTTTGCTTTAAGATCATGTGCACGGACTATCTGCGTCTCACACCGTTGTTTTTGCTATGTGTTCCGGACCCCCAATAGACTTCTGGGTATCCAAAATGGACGAATGGCCCGAGCTCGCTCGCTACGCGATAAAGGTGTAGTCCTGCCCAGCAGCCAGCGTCATATCTGAGCGGACCTTCAGCACAGCTGGAGGAGTCATTACAGACAAACGCATCCCGCTTTCCACAGATAATGTGGATCGATTGACTTTCATCAAGATGAATCAGGCATGGATCTCTGATAAATGTTGTGGCCCCAATTGCCGAGGGCACCGATTAGTTGCGGTTACTTCACATTCCTCTTCAAACAGAAATGGTCCTCTTGAAAACTTTTTTTTAAAAATGATCATTTTTACTGCAATTTTATTTCTCAGTTCCCAACAGTTCATTTTGCTGTTTTGCTGTGAGGAGATGTAAAAGACAGCAAGGTTTCATGACAACACCGTATTCCATTTACTCATTTTATCTTTAGAAGTTTTCGCATTGTCAAGGGTTTTTGAGGTCATTTTGCTGTGAGATACAGCTATAAATTATGGTCCTTTGGAACAGAAATGTGGCTTCTAAGTGGCATTCTCCCTCACAATTTTTAATAGTGACTGAGAAGTCATATTTATAATTTTTTGGGGTCATGTTGCTGTGAGATACAGCTATAGTCATGGTCCTTTGGAACAGAAATGTGGCTTTTAAGTGGCATTCCTCCCTCACAATTTTTAACAGTGGCTGAGAAGTCATTTTTATAATTTTTTGGGTCATGCTGCTTTGAAATGCAGCAATACTACAGGTCCTATTATAAAAAAAAAGGTTGTTTCTAACAGACATTTGTTCATCACAATTGTCAAAAGTGGCTCAAGTGTTATGTCTTGAATTTTTGGGGGCATTTTGCTGTGAAATGCAGCTATACTACAGGTCCTATTATAAAAAAAAAATTGTTTCTAACAGACATTTGTTCTTCACAATTGTCAAGAGTGGCTCAAGGGTGATGGTGCTGTCAAAAACAGGAATAGGTATGATACTGTTAATGGACACATATTGCAAAATGACTTGTTTTTGCAAGATCTTTAACATAGCTAGCAATCCCTGTATTGAGACAACCCATTTAATACCATTAAAAAAAGAGAAACAAAGACATGGTGGGATACAATCCTATTTTAAAAATGTGTTTTCTAGAATTAAACTACTAAAAAACTTGCATGTACAAAATAGCTGGTAAAAAAAATCCTCTGAATTGTACATGGGAGGTACAGGAAGACTTGACCAGATGTAGGTTATTCAGAGGACATGGAGTATGGAGCACAGACAGAGAACAAAGAACAGAGACAATTTCCTCCAGCACGTTGAGTAAAATGAGAAAAAGAATGCCAAGAAAAAGGGCACCTGGGTGGAACACTAAACCAGAAAGGGAAAAAATACTTAAAAAAATAACTTTTAATAAATGTACCACTAAAATCTTACACAAGGCCAACAAAAACAAACACAAATTGCACCACCAGATACACCCTACGAGTACTACAAAATACCCTAGCCTACCCGAGCACGGGATGATCGTCCCAATAAGGACGTTTCCGTCCGGAACCTAGCCCTTACTCTAATCTGACCCTAAAAAACCCCTGTCCCAACATGTTTCAACCTTCCCCAGATAACACCTCGATTTACTCAGGGGACTTATTTTAAGGGGAAACACAAGGGGTATACACAATAATATAGTAAGGGTACAAATGAAAATATATATAAAGGGATACAGGCACTACTATACCATGGATATAGGCAGGAATGTGGTGAATACACAACTTAAAACAATAACCACATACCCAAAAGGTGAAAAGTGCACATGAACATTAAAATACACAGCTACAGTCTGTACAATGACACATTTAGAGTGTGAAATAGATCCAGACAGATGACTATAAGCCTATGCACTTAATAGAGTCAGGCATTCATACCAGAAAGGGAAGTATCCACCAGTATATGAGTGTCTCAATAACAAGACAACCCTCACATTCCATATGTACAAAGACACCTTACCAGTCAGCGGCAATAATGTCTACAGAGGACAGGTTGTCTCAGAAGTGGATAGTGGATCATCTGCCCATACACCTAGGAGCATACGGTGACGACGATCAATAGCGGTGGTACCCAGGGTACAAGTCGCGACTCGCTGCGCCAGGAGAGCCTGCGCACGTCACCTGACACTGTCGCGTCCGAGCCAGCCCGGCCCCACGCGTTCCACACTCAAAGCTGCAGCTGCTAAGGAACAGGAGTGGAACAGGAGCGTTAACCACCAGTATTTCCAAGTGAAGCTCAATTGGTCCGCACTCATACGGAGGGGCAAGCGCTACCCAGGTCTTGACTGTGTACTGAGGACGGCTGGAGGTCTTAACTCACACTTCCGCTTCCGCACTCTGCTTCAGCACAACTGTTTTCGTTGCTGCGTCATACGGGTATTTTTAACGTGTTAATAGATGACGGACGCCAGCCTGGGCTCTCACCGCACCCACTGTAACTCCGGCCCTTGCAGCTGAACCTGCGTGTTAATAGATGACAGACGCTAGCCTGGGCTCTCACCGCACCCACTATAAGTCTGGCCCTGGCAGCTGGACCTCCGTGTTAACAGATGGCTGACGGCAGCACTGGCTCTCACCGTTAGGGGCAATCAGGAGAGCTTCAAATTTCTCTAAAAAATCAGATTTTGAAAAAGGTGATTTCTGTGAGGTTAAGTAGTGTCAAACAGTGCCCCAGGGCTGGAGACAAATTGCATACTTTGAGGCGTACAATGATCTGGGGCTGGAGTCATTATCGGGTCACATCATTTGATCTCCAGGGGAGTCTGTCCCTAATCACTGAAGAAGTATTTGGAGGAAAAATGAAACCATTGAATTGATTGGCTGAATCAGTCTCAGAAGCCAGGAGGGCAAATGTCTTCTCAACTAAGAAGTGTTTTGGGGATGATTAGGACATTTTTATTACTTATGGGGTGTGCGAACGAATTAACACATCTACATGTTTAAAAAATACCTTTAAAAACTGCAGGGAGGGTTGTATGTTGTATGTTATCACACTTGGAAAAAAAAGCAAAATGATAATGATGTAAAGCTATAAATAAAACTTCCCTAAATAAATTCTGTAAACAAATGTCAGTTACCGAAAAATATACTAAATGACAGTCACTGTAAAAAATAGCATAGTGCCACTTTGTGATCTGTGGGTCAAACAGGTTTAGGGGTCATTCTGCGGTACAGGACAGGTGTAGTCAATGTCCAGTTCAACTAAAAAGGTGGATCAAATACTCCTATTTCCAGGACTTTTTAAATCTGGGGGTCATGCAGGTTTGGGGCTCATGCTGTGGCCCAGGACAGGGATAGTCTATGTCCAGTTCAACTACAATGGTGGTTCAAAGACTCCTTTTTCTTGCACTATTTAATCTGTGGGTCAGACAGGTTTAATGGTCATTCTGCGATACAGGACAAATATAGTCAATGTCCAGTTCAACTAAAATGGTGGTTCAAAGACTCCTTTTCCCGGCACTTTTTAATCTGTGGGTCAGACAGGTTTGGGGTTCATGCTGTGGCCCAGGACAGGTATATTGAATGTCTAGTGAAACTAAAATGGTGGTTGCAAGACTCCTCTTTCCGGCACTTTTTAATCTGGGGTCATGCAGGTTTGGGGCTCATGCTGTGTCCCACGACAGGCATAGTCAATGTCCAGTTCAACTAAAATGGTGGTTCAAAGACTCCTTTTCCCAGCACTTTTTAATCTGTGGGTCAGACAGGTTTAATGGTCATACTGTGGTACAGAACAGGTATAGTCAATGTCCAGTTCAACTAAAATGGTGGTTCAAAGACTCCTTTTTCTGGCACTTTTTAATCTGTGGGTCAGACAGGTTTAATGGTCATACTGCGGTCCAGGACAGGCATAGTCAATGTCCAGTTCAACTAAAATGGTGGTTCAAAGACTCCTTTTTCAGGCACTTTTTAATCTGGGGGTCAGATAGGTTTAAGGGTCATGCTGCGTTCCAGGACAGGGATAGTCAATGTCCAGTTCAAGTAAAATGATGGTTCAAATCATACTGCCTTCTGGCACTTTTTAATTTGTGGGTCATGCAGGTTTAAGGGTCAGGCTGTGGTGCAAGACAGGGATAGTGAATGGTGTGTGACTTTTTTTCTGTGGCTTTTATAACCTAAGTGTGTTGCCTAAGATGTAGCACATATCCATTTGACTGTTGTGGATGTTAATTCCAGCTTCTCCAGCCCTGTTTGGGTGTAATAATGAAGGTGTTGTTCCTCTCCCATAGACTTTAATGGTCATCGGCGATAATCTATTATCGACTATCGGATATCGTCTTGATAATTGCCGATATCGACTATCGACCCGATGACGATAGTCAATGTAATCGCTCATCACTAGTAAAGAATTTACTAAAATTTAAAAAGATATTCTTTAGGAATGTGAACATATTATGGCAAGACAACATACAGTATTAGCTGATATATTAGATGAGGGAGTCATGATGGTTGCACGACGGAGTAAAACCATAGCGGATAGTATATCACCAAGCAGATTTTATGAACAAAATCCTAATGAAACCTGGCTAAAATCGATGTTAGGCTTTTTTCCATGCAATAACAAAAGATGCAACGTATGCAAATAAACACAGAGAACTCAAAGAACACTAAGAAAAGGTACACAATAAGAAAAGGTACACAATAAGAAAAGGTATGCAATAAAACAGTTTATTAACCCCTGACCGCGGGAGCCAGTTTTGGCCTCTCCGACAGAGCCCCATTTTTTAAATGTGGCATGTGTCACTATATGTGAGAATAACTTTTTGGCACTTTAACCTATCCAAGTGATTCAGAGATTGTTTTCTCATGACACATTGTGCTTTAAGATATTAAGACATTTTGGTCCAAAAAATGCTTGTTTATTTGTGAAAAGTATCAAAGTATCGTGAAAAATTAGAAAAATTTACCAATTTCAAGCTTCAAAAATTTCTGCATGTAAGACAGATAGTTATTCCACTCAAAATAGTTTATAACTAGAATCTACCATGTGTCTGCTGTAGGTTGGCATCATTTTCTTAAATGTCTTTTTTTTTTACGACATTAGGGGGCTTAGAAATTTAGTAGTAATTTTCAAATTTTCAAGAAAATTAGCAATATACATTTTTTAGGGACGAGTCCAGTTCTAACGTGACTTTGATTGGCCTGTATGTTACATACCCCCATAAATCACTCCATCTAAGAATCTACACCCCTTAAAGTATTCAAAAGAGCATTTAGGAAGTTTATTAACCCATTAGGTGTTTCACAGGAATTAAAGCAAAGTGGATGTGAAATTTTAAAATTTCCCTTTTTTTGAAAATTTTCCATTTTTATCCATTATTCACAAGAATACGGTAAATGTGATCAGGGAAATGCAACTTAATATTGATTCCCCAGATTCTGCCGTTTTCAGAGATATCCCATATGTGGCCTTAGTGCGCTATTTGGCTCAACCACAAGCCTCAGAATAGGAGGACCACCTACTGGACTCTGGGGTCTCAATTTCATTAGGATTTTATTTAGGCGCCATTTCAGGTTTGCAGACGCCCTAAGGTGCTAAAACGTAATAAACGCCCCTAAAAAGACCCCATATTGGGAACTACACCCCTTACGGAATATATCCAGGGGTGCAGTGAGTATATCGACCCCACAGGTGTGTCACAACATTTTTTAGCGTTAGGCTGTGAAAATGAAAAAAAAAATTCCAACAATCTGCAATTTTAGCTGAAAATGTTTAATTTTTACAAGGAATCCTAGAAAAAAGCACCCAAAATTTTGTTATGCAATTTCTTCCAAGTTCGGCAATACCCTAAATGTGGGTGTAAACTCATGCTTGGGCGCATGGCAGGGCGTATAAGGGAGGGAGTGTTCTTTGGCTTTTGGAACGCAGATTTTGGGGGTTCAATGTTGCATTTGCAAAGCCACCCAAAGCACCAGAACAGGTGAAACCTTCCAGAAATTGCCCCATTTTGGATTCAGCATCCCTCAGGGATCTCATCTAGGGGTGTATTGTGCATTTTGGGCGCACAGGTATTCCATAGTTTTTTTTTTAGCATTGGGCTATGAAAATGGGGGGGGAAAAACTCAATTCCGACATTGTTTTTTTGGGCTTCAATTTTACAGTGTTCGCCATGCATTGTAAATGATGTGATAACTTTACTATGGGAGTTGGTACAATTGCAATAATATACATTTTATATAGTTTTTTTGGTTTTATTACTTTTACACAACAGAAATAGGTCTATAAAAAATTGCATTTTTATGTTGTCCTATTCTGACAGCCAAAACTTTTTCAGTTTTCTGTTTACGGAGCTGATTATGGGCTCGTTTGTTGTGGGATGAGTTGACATTTTTATTAGCACCATTATAGGCTGCATATGATGCTTTGATCGCTATTTATTAAGGTTTTTGTGAGGCATTTTGAGCAAAATACAGCATTCGTGGTAGTGTTTTTTTATTTTTTACAGCGGTCACCGTGCAGTATAAATGGCATGCTAGTCTTACTCAGCAGGTCAATACAATTACAGCAATACCCAATTTGTATATTTTTTTTTATGTTTTACTGCTTTTACACAATAAAAACACTTTTATTAAAAAAGGAAAACACATTTTTGCATCATCATAGACGGAGAGCCATAACTTTTTTATTTTTCTGTGTATGGAGTTGTGTAGGGGCTTATTTTTTGCGGGATGAGTTGACATTTTTATTGGTATCATTTTTGGGGGGACAAGACTTTTTGATCAGTTTTAAATCCGTTTTTTGGAAGGCACAGTAAAGAAAAAACTGCAATCCTAGTAGTGTTTTTTTTATTTTTCCGTATACAGAGACGTGTAAGGATGTTTTGTTTGCGGGATGAACTGACATTTTAATTGGTACAACTTTGGCATTTATATGAGTTTTTGATAGCTTTTTATTCCATTGTATGTGCTGCATTGTATGTGCTGCAATTTTTGTTTTTTATGGCATTCACCGTACAGGTTAATTAACATGACAGGTTTATAAGATGGGTCGTTACGCACGCGGCAATACCAAATTTGGGAAAAGGGTGGTGTACGTGTTTTTTATTTTTTTTTGTGTTTGTGTTTTACTTTTTTTACTTTTTAACATTTTTTAACTTTTCCATAGTGGGAATCTGTAACAGCAATCGTCAGATTGCTGTTACAGTGGTAGACCTGTACACAGCGTTGCTATTGTGTACTGGTCGCCATGGTAACTGCCGATCACCATGCCCACAATGCATTGTGGGCATGGTGATGTCATCAGACTTCCCGGATGCTTTCTGAAAGCATCCGGAGAGTCAGGGAAGAGACCAGCGAGCGGCCTCGCTGCCGCTCGCTGCGCCGGATCGCAGGCAGCAGGAGCTCACTCCTCCTGCCTGCAGCTTCATTATTGCGACCACGATTTCGCGATAATGACCCGCGGCCGGAGCTCATTCCGGCCGAGGGTGATGCGGTATGAAGCCAGCGGTAATTTACCACTGGTTCCATGTCGCGGTCGTCCGTGGCTTGCCCACAAGCCCGCACGATCGCCAGGACGTATGCATACGTCCAATGTCGGGTAGGGGTTAACTATGATTTGGAACATATAGTGTATATTATACTTTGCACTATATGTGATAAAAATAAAATATAGGTTCGAAAAAGTT
>JAODAL010015190.1:0-84780 GCA_025379985.1 Phyllomedusa bahiana | reverse complement strand
TTAAACCTTTTTAAGCAAAATTTCCCCTGATAAGAGTATTGCTACACGATACAAAGATCATTTGTGTAGAATTAATAAGTAACCTTGACTATAGCGGGAGGAATATATACATAGATGTCACAAAGTACGTAAAGGCTTCGTTACACTGGCAACTTGTAAGGTCAGGAGAGGAGGGGGATGTGTTTCAGTAACAAAAGACAAGAGCCTTTGTATATGAACAATACCCCCACCACATTCCTAACGAAACAAGTGCAGACTAATTACATATACAAGAAGTTAGCTAGAATACATTTACATGTAACGAATAGTCATACGCTCAACCAAAACTGCTGGCGGAGCACGCTGACGTCAATGCACCTTTATGAGTCGCAATATGTCTTTACAGTCTCCGGGCTTGGCTGATCGTATAGTAAAACTGGCCATTTTCGTCTCTTGTTCTTTTTTCCTTTTCTCACAAGTCCTCTGTATGTGAAGAGTAGTAGAAGGTGTTTCTTCATTCGCTTCCCAGGGGCTTCCGCTCCTTAGTCAGTCTGGGACCCTGACTCGGCAGAGACTCCACACACAAGCCACTGTGCTCAGCAAACTTCGACGACGAAGTAATGGAGCAAAGGCGGAACTGCTTATTTATAGACTTTGAGAAACCTCTAGGACCGCCCTCCTCTGTTTCAGCCAATGACAAAAGGATTGCATAATTCCTTTCCGATCACTGACGTCATTGATCCCGGAAACTGTGACTCACAGTAGAGACACTTTTGGCAGCTTATTAGTGCCACCTACTGGCAGTTTCGTTTCTTAACATATGCTTTTAACATGTGTATGAACTATGGGAATGAAATACACAGGTCCTTCAAGAAACAATATTGGCTGCTTCTGGGGCTTATGTTGAAACCATAACTATGTAAAACTGGTAATAGGTTCCAAAGCTCCAAAAATGTCACCAAACATAATACAAGATAAAAGAAAATGAAGTCCTTACCTATAACAATCAGAAAGAGCTGCTGGAAATTACTTTCTATTATGCAGACAGGAGCTTCTTGGGGTCATGTACTTTATACACGATGTACCAGAGAAAAAGAAAATGGGCCCTCACCTGGTGCCCAAAGGAGCCGCTCATCCTGCCACATAGGGTGCCACTATCTACTCATAGTGGTATTATTCAGTCACTATGTGATGGTGATATGTGGTCATGATGTTGTGGTATTATTCAGTCACTATGTGATGGTGATATGTTGTCATGATGTGGTGGTATTATTCAGCCACTGTGTGGTTATATTATTTAGCCATCATGTGGTGGTGATATGTGGCGGTATTATTCAGTCACTATTTGGTGGTGATATGTGTTCATGGTGTGGCAGTACTTGGCTTTAGTGAAATTATTGTTAATATTGGTTGTAGTGTAATGGTTTTTATTCAGTAACAGAATGGTGGTATTATTCAGTCAATATGTGCTGGTGTTATGTGGTGATGATGTGCAGTGGTATTATTCAGCCATTATGTGGTCGTGATGTGTGGTGGTATTATTCAGCTACTATAAGGTATTGATATGTGGTTATGATGTGGCAGCATTATTCAGCCACTATGTGGTGATATGTGGTGGTATTATTTAGACTCTATGTGGCGGTGATAGGTGGTCTTGATGTTGTCGTATTATTTTGCCACTATGTTGTGGTATTATTCAGTCACTATATGGTGGTGAAATGTAGTCATGGTGTGGCGGCAGGACCAGTACTACCGGGGTAGCAGACGTAGCAGCTGCTACGGGGTCCGTGTCCTTGGGGGGGGTCCTGGGCCGAGCCCCCTATGACCACTGGAACCGTAGCAGTTGCTACTACGTCTGCTACCCCAGTAGTTCCTGTGGGGCCTGCTGCTGCTGAACGCCCGGGCCCTCTGTCCTGAGCGTTCAGAGGCAGAAGCCAAGCCAGACCGCCCGGTCTTAACGGCGCTCTGCTCTGTTAACCCACCCGGTAAGCTTACGCCTACCAGGCGCCGGCTCACAGTGCTGACGTGTTCGGTGTGATGATGTCAAATAATCACGCCGCCCACCCTGATCACAGATTGGCTGTGTACACTGGTATATACTAATATATGGTCACTATATAGCGGTAATATTGGTCCTTGTATACTGATCTTTATTCAGTGATAGTATAGGGGTATTATTCAGTCACTATGTGGTTGTAATTTGTGGTTGTTTTCTGGTCGTATAATCAGGTTCCTATGTAGTAGCGTTATTGGTAATATTTGGTAATGTTGGTCTTGGTATAGTGAAATTTGTTTGGTAGCAGCATGATGGTGATATGTATGGTTAGGTATTCGCACCTTGTATTATCTAGTAACTGCATGACTTAAGAGGTCCCGGTAAATGTTTGTGGCGGATGGGGTAGTGTATGAGGGCCAATCCAAAAGTTTGCTATGGGGCCCTGGCTTCTCCAGTTACGCCCCTTTGTGATGTTATTTTTCAGTCACTGTATGGTAGTGAAATGTGGTCACAATTTGGAGATACTTGGTCTTAGTGGAATTATTGTTAATATTGGTTGTAGTTTAATGGTTTTTATACAGTAACAGAGTGGTGGTATTATTCAGTCACTATGTGGTGGTGATATGTGGTGATGATGTATAGTGGTATTATTCAGAGACTATGGGGTGATGATTTGTGGTGATATTATTCACTCACTGTATGGTGGTGATCTGTGGTCATGGTGTGGTGATATTTGGTCTTAGTGGAATTATCATTGTATTGGGATTTTGGCTTTGTGTAGCAGCGCTATTAGTGGCCTTAGGACTTTGTGCTATAGCTGTTTGTATATTTTTATTTATATAAAATGTATCATTTGGGGGATACATACTGTAACACCTGTGCACCTAAAATGCACAATACACCCCTAGATAGGATCCAAGAGGGGTGTTGAATCCAAAATGGGATGACTTCTGGAAGGTTTAACCTGTTTTGGTACTTCGAGGGATTTGCAAATGAGACATGGCACCCACCAAAATCTGCATTCCAAAATCCATATTCCCTTGTACACCCTGCCATGCGCCCAAACAGCAGTTTACATCCACATATATATGGTACTACCGGACTTGGAAGAAATTGTGTAACAAATATTGCGGTGCTTTTTTTCCAGGATTCCTTGCAAAAAATGAAACATTTTCAGCTAAAATTGCAGATTGTTGGAAAAAAATATTTTTTTTTCATTTTCACAGCCTAATGCTAAAAAACTTGTGAAACACCTGTAGGGTCAGTATACTCACTACACTCCTGGATAAATTCCTTAAAGGGTACGGTTTCTAAGATGGGGTCTTTTTATGGGTGTTTATTACGTTTTAGCACTTTAGGGTGTCCGCAAACCTGAAATGGCGCCTAAGTAAAATCATAATGAAAATGAGACCCAGAGTCCAGTAGGTGTTCTTTCTATTCTGGGGCTTGTGGTTAAGCCAAATAGCACACTACGGCCACATATGGGATATCGCTGAAAATTGCAGAATCTGGGGAATCAATATTAAGTTGCATTTCTCTGAAAATCTGCAAAAAGAAAAGTGAAATTTTGAAATTTCACCTTCACTTTGCTGTAATTTCTGGGAAATACCTAAAGGGGTAACAAACTTCCTAAACACTGTTGTAAATACTTTAAGGGTGTAGTTTCTTAGATTAAGTCATTTATGGGGATATCAATCATGCAGGCCCCTCAAAGCCACGTCAGAGGTGGACTAGTCCCTAAAAAAATTTATATTGCAAATTTTCTTGAAAATGTGAAAAATGACTACTAAATTTCTAAGCCACCTAATGTCGTAAGAAATAAAGACATTTAAAAAATGATGTCAACCTACAGCAGACATATGGTAGATGCTAGTTATAAACTATTTTGAATAGAATAACTATCTGTCTTACACACAGGAATTTTTTTTGTTTGAAAATGCCAAATTTTTCACAAATAAACAAGGTGTCACGGATGGTAGTAGTGGATCCGCTGGACCACCAGAAGCGATGGTGTAAGCCACGCCAGGGAGCGGAATCTAAGCAGGTCCTGTTTTTCACCAGACCCCGCCGCAAAGCTGGATGGACTTGCTGCGGCGGGATTCTACCAGGTCGCTTCCACTGACGTGACTTGCTTGCGATGGCAGCCAAGGGTGAGCGTGGTGCAGAATCGTGAGGCTTAGACGTAGTTGGGGACAGGCGGTAAGGTCAGGATAGGTGGCAGAGGTTAGTGGTTGAGGGACGGAAGCAAGACGGTATGGTACACAGGAATCATGGCAAGACAAGGAACGCTTTCTCAGTAGGCTAATAGAGCACTAAAGATCCGGCGCTGAGTGCAGGAAGGGGCAAGCTTTAAATAGGGGCAGCGACCGGCAAAGGAATTTACCAGTGCGCTGGCCCTTTAAACTTAACAGTGCCAGCGCGCGCGCCCTACGAGGCGGGGACGTGCGCGCCGGGAAGCAGAGACACAGTCAGGAGCGCGGCTGGGTGAGTAAAGGGTGTTGGAGCGAGCGCACCCGTGGCCCAACATGCGGGTCGTGGCGCCGCTCGCCCGTGGGGCATGGATGCGCCCGCAACCCGGAGAGAGGGTCACGGGGGCACCCGTGACACAAGGATTTTTTGGACCAAAATTTCTTACTAACTTAAAGCACAACGTGTCACGAGAAAACAATCTCTGAATCACATGGATAGGTAAAAGTGTCAAAAAGTTATTCTCACATAAAGTGACACATGTCAGATTTCAAAATTGGGGCTCTGGCAGAAAGGCCAAAATTGGCTCCGGCGGTAAACTGTTCCTGATGCAGCAATTTTTGGCAAAGATGTTTTCTTTTCTATCTCTCTACATTCCGTGGGCCAACACTGTTTGATTTTACTTTCTACATAATGGTAAGGGAATTTGTTTTTTTTTCAAAAATATCTGTATTTTTTACTGATACTGTTTAATACACCATTTTATGCATTGGTTAAAGAGAATTTGTCACATAGTTTATGCCCCCCTTGCTGAGGACAGCACAAGCTAGTGACAGACATGCTGTTTCCAGCGCTGTGTCCCTTATTCTGTAAGGCTATGTTCACACGGCTTATTTTGGGACAGATTTCAGTCCGTATTTCGCACCGTACTGCGCTCAATATGCTGAAATCCGTCCCAGTGATTATGGTAATCCACAGTTCTCATAGAGAACTATGGATTCCGTCTCCTCTCCTCGCTTGCGAAATACAGCGAGTGGGGAGAAAGTGACATGTCAATTATTACGGCGGGATACGCGCCATGGATAATGAAAGTCTATGGGGCCGGCGGACTGCCGGCCACCCCGCTCCCGCACATACGGCGTAATTGCGGGCGAAATCTGTCCCGCAATTACGCCGTGAATAAGCCGTCTGAACATAGCCTAAGGCAATGTTCACACAGCTTATTTCAGAACATATTTACATCGGATTGCCGATCGTTAATACGTTCTGAAATCAGGTGAAAATCAGTTTCAAATAAGTGCCACTAAGTGTGGCAAGTATTTGTAACTGATTTCCCGACGGATTCACTATCTCCAATCATTGTAGGTGGTGAATCCGTCCGGAAATAATTGACATGCACATTGTTTTTCCGGCCGTTTTGCAGCTGCAATCCGCGGCGGCAATCCGGAACGGAAATAAGTGTCGTCTGAACGACGACACGTATTTCCCATTAAAATCAATGTAAAACGGCCAGTTACTTGTTTGTAACTGATTTCACAACGGATTTGCGGCCGTAAATACGGCTGCAAATCCGTTGCAAAATAAGCCGTGTGAACCTGGCCTTAGATGTAATAGTTTATGAGAATCTAATGCTCAAATCTGGCAGTTTGCAGCCAGAAAAAAGTTCAGCTTATTCGTGAGCAGGTGTTAGTTCCGGCCACACAAGGCTAGCTCCACCCACCTGACACTTTTTCACATTTTTCCACCTATTCAAAGTAATAGGTTAATCAGTTAGGAGGTGGGCGGGGCTAGCCTCAAGTGGGCGTGTCATGAATTAAACAGACTGTTCATGGATAAGCCGGACTCTCTTCTGGCTGAAAACTGCAGATTTGGCCATTAAATGCTCTAAAACTACAACATCTTACAGAATAAGGAACACTGGAAACAGCAGGTCTGTCACTAGCTTGTGCTGTCCTCAGCCAGGGGGGCAAAAACTATGTGACAGGTTCCCTTTAACTTAAAAAAAATACTTTGTGACATAGAATGGGGAATGGCACAGGCAAAACTTCATTTAGCAGGATAAGTACTTTTCCCTCAATAGTGGGCTGTCTGAGGCTCCAAAGTCTAATTTTTGATTGCCTTTTTCAAGCATCTTGCCAGGACTTAAAGGGGTAGTCTGACTACATTTATTAGCTTTAAACATTTAGGTAAAGGTAAATAAAAACTATTACTAAATACATTGCTGTTCTGATTTTTCCCACAAGGCGTATTGCGGTGTGTACTGTACGTGCCGCAATACGCCGAGTGTTTTAGAAGTACGTGCTGACCAGCGCGCAGTTTTAAAGCACTGACAGCTGGCTCCCATTGACTTTCACTTACGCGCTGGGAAGAAGAGACACGTCTCAATGACAGCCATGAATTACCATATTTGCGGGACGTAATTTGGGCGTATTCCAGTGCAATTACACGCCAAATTACGCCCTTCAATTCCGCCGTGTGAAGGGTATGTTCACACGGCATGTTGGATCCAATTTTGGATCTGAAAAACGCATTCAAAAGCGCTGTGTAAAATGCATCAAACATGCAGCTGCGCGTTTGGATGCGTTTTGGCTGCAGCAGACACACAACCTAGTTGTAAATAGGGCGCCTGCTGCGTCAAACGATTCAAGACAATACTTGAACAGATCCGGAAGACGCATCAGGAAGATTCAAGTAAACACATTGGTGATCACTCGTCTGAACGCCGATGCGTGTTTTACAGTGAAAGCAATGTAAATCACACTGCACATTATTAGATGCATATTTGGGTCTGTTTAGGGTCCAAAACAAGGATCCAAACACGCATCTAAAAACATCCAAAATTGCATCCAAAACGCATCCAACATGCAGGTCCATGTTTGGATGCGTGTTGGCTGCGGCAGGATCGCACCCTATAGTTTATTATAGGGCTCCTTCTGCGTCTTGCGGATCACGAATTGACATGACAATTTTTAGAACGGATCCGAAAGACGCAATTAAACACATCGGCAATCACTCGTGTGAACGCATCTAAGAACGTATGTTCACACGGACCCAACACGCCAAGTGAACAGTCTTAGGCAAGTTCACACGGCATAATTGCAGGGCGTAATTACGACGGGACTTTGGGGGCGTGCGCCGACTCCCGCGGGTCTGGGGGGCCAGCAGCTCATTACTAGCGGCACGTATTCGCCGCTAGTAATTGACACGTCCCTTGTCTCCCCACGCGGCGTATTGTCCGAGAGGAGAGGAGGAGAGGAGGCGTAATCCATAGTTCTCTATGCGGCGAAATGCTCCCCAATTTAACCCGTGTTAACCTAGTGAAACTGTGTTGCCCATAGCAACAAATCACAGTTCCAGAGCAGTTATAAAAATATGAAAGCTGAGCCCTGATTAGTTGCTATGAGCAACAAATATAGTTTTCCTGTTAGTTTTCATGCAGGGGCCCCAGTGTATCCCGAGGGGCCAGTGTCGTGTTATTTCCTATGGACGCCTCAGTCCTGTTCCTAGTGTCCTTCTAACCAGAACATGCTGAGAAGCAAGGGCCGTATATTCTGGCGCCAGTTCATTTTGCCACATCACCGTGTTTCTACCACAGTGCAGGGATAATAACGTTGTATCAGCAGCCGCCATAGCTTTCATTTACTAACAGTAGAAATACTATGGGAGGAGACTGTGGTAATAGTGGAGCCTATGAAGGGGATAACCTTCCACTAGTTACAGCCCTGAGGTGACACTATAGCTCCTGCTCCTCTCTATGGGAGCGGCCGCTCTGCACTGCGGTGTCTATGGTGTGGGAGGACTTGGGGAGAGTGACAGGAGGGCGTGGCGCCGGCAGAGGGTCCGGGCATCTGGTGGGGTCTGTAGCAGTGTCCGGGCAACATGCAGCGCGGAGTCAGGTAGACGCGTCCTCTGTCATGTCTGCTGCAGGGGGGGCAGCGCCCGGGCTGAGGTCCAGCGGGGAGCACTATACTACCCAGGCTGTAGGGGGAGGTATATATATATATATAGAGCTATGGGGCAGGGAAGCTGGAGGGGTGCCCGGGATCGCTGGCAGGGTGTGGGGGGAGGACGTACGTCAGCATGCAGTATGCCAGTACTGGGCAGTGCCCATAGGAACCTAATGGATGGCCCCACAGATCTGATCTGTCAGGACATATAAAGAGGGGCAATAAGTATCTCATCCACCGACGAGTTTACATGTTTTCAAATCTACAAAGAATGGAGAGGGCTGGAGTCATTATTGTAGATACTTCGGGCGACATGTATGAATTCGATTGCGTACTTTTTTTTAACTTGGCGCCGGCACTCCAGTTCTAAATAGCTATAGAAGAGTGCAGAATACGACAGTATGAAGATTTTTGCCGCATTACATAGAGCTTAATGCGCCAAGTTTTTCGCATTAAATTGTATGTCCATAAAAAGTTTTGAGCAGTAAGCTCTATGTAATGCGCCAAAAATCTGTTGTATTCTACACTCTTCTATATCTATTTAGAACTGTGGTGTCGGCGCAAGTAAAAAAAATGTATGCATTCGAATTCATACATGTCGCCCTCTTAATATTTCAATGCTCAGATTCTGAGAGTGTAGAATACGACAGATTTTTGGCGCACTACATAGAGCTTAATGCGCCAAGTTTGGCGCATTACACTCTTTGCCCATACAAAGTTTGGCGCATTAAGCTCTATGTAATGCGCCAAAAATCTTCATACTGTCGTATTTTACACTCTTCTATATCTATTTAGAACTGGAGTGCCGGCGCCAACTTAAAAAAAAAGTACGCAGTCGAATTCATACATGTCGCCCTTCAACTGTGAGAGGCAGAATCTGAACGAATCCAGTAAATCACACACTTACTGAGGGAAGGAGGTTGTTGGCTAGAATCATGTGATACATGGGCCCCATCCATTCTCCCTTCAATACATCCTGTCCCCTCTGTAGAAAAGCACTCCCAAAGTATGAGGTTTACACCCCCATGTTTGGGGGGCAAGTGGAATTCATACCAGAAAGTTGTATTTTGGTCTCATCTGACCACATGACCTTCTCCCGCCTCCTCTGGATCATCCAGATGATCATTATCGAACTTCAAATGCGCCTGGACATGTGCTTTCCTGCTACACGTGAAAAGGGTTCTTAAAGGGGTTTTACCACCATAGACTTTAAGGGCATATCCTAGCAATATGCCATCAAAGTTTGATAGGTACAGATCCCACCTCTGGGACCCCCACCTATTTCAGGAACGGGCCCTCGAAAGTTGCAGAGCAGACTGCAGAACCAGTTGTGCTTGCGCAGTAACTCTCCATTCTGTTCCATGGGAGTTCTGGAAGGAAGGTCGTAAGTCGGGAACTGCCTGTATTTTATTCTGATTTTAAGAGTCCATTAGACAGTGCTATCAGTGATTGACAGCCTTCCTTGTATGAGTGTACATAGCGATAGCTGTCAATCGATGATAAGACCGCCTACTGGACTCCCTAACCCCAGAATAAACAGGGATTTAAATAAATAAAGTTTGACTGAATCTTTCCCCACAGAAAAACAGATCAATCTGATCCGCTCCTCCAGCTCTATAACATTCTGCTGGCAGATCTGATAGTATGTTCAATGTGACTGGTTTAAAATGAACCTATCAGATGGTTTGTGTTGTCCTATCTGAAAGCAGGATGTGATACAGAGAGAGATACAAGCTTCTCAAGGTTACTGACCACCTCTCTGCTCAAGCAGTCTGGCCAGGATAATGACATCACTCCTTGCTGTGTCTTATCAGCAGCACAGGAGCTTGTTTTTCTTTCTTACTAGCAAGCTTTAACCCTTTAGAGCTCTGTAGCCTTGTGCACTACTGTTTACACCCTTCTGTTAGCAATGCTACTAGAAATAGCAGAGCTGATATACCATTCACTGTTGTAGAACTGCCCACAGCCAGAACCGGTGTGAGTCTGAAGCTGGTTGTGGCTCTGTGAAACAGCACGGTGATAACACACCTTTAAAGTGGACCTATCGCCTCCAGAGGAACCTCATGAAGTAATAGGGGACTAAAATATAAACTCTTTATCAAATATGTTTAATTAGGAAACTGAAAACATTTCACCTGTAATTCTTTAAAGAGAACCTGTCACATAGGTTATGCCCCCCTTGCTGAGGACAGCACAATCTAGTGTCAGACATGCTGTTTCCAGCGCTGTGCCCCTTATTCTGTAAAATGCTGTAGTTTTTAATGCTCAAATCTGCAGTTTTCACCTGAAAAGAGTCAGTCAGTTTTTCATGCCCCGCCCACCTGGGTCTAGCCCTGCCCACCTCACAACTGATTAACCTATTACTTTGAATAGGTAGAAGCATGTGAATAACTGCCAGGTGGGCGGGGATAGCCTTTGGTGGGCGGGGCTAACACCTGCTCATAAATAAGATTTGAGGGGTAAATGCTCTAAAACTACAGCATCTTACAGAATAAGGGACACAGCACTGGGAACAGCATGTCTGACGATAGCTTATGCTGTCCTCAGCAAGAGGAGCATAAACTATGTGACAGGTTTCCTTTAAATACTCTAAAACTACAGCATCTTACAGAATAAGGGACACAGTGCTGGGAACAGCAGGTCTGACACTAGCTTGTACTGTCCTCAGCAAGGGGGGTATAATCAATGTGACAGGTTCCCTTTAAAGAAAAAAAAAAAAAGCACTAGCCCTTTAAGATGGGACTGAAGTTGGGCCATGTTGCTCCTGGCAGCATGATCGATCACTATGTTGACAGCTCTGTGAAACTTTCTGCTTCTGAGCAGGGAAAGTCCACTGTGCAGCAGGGAAACCTGGAAGTCTGTACCATCTGTACACTGGTAAGCTCTATGCTGCTATATTCATGCTGGGTTTTCTTACAATAGCAGCAGTGTAATATGGATGCCTGTGTGCTATGGAGGAAGAGGTGGCTGGAAACAATAGGTAAACCCTGTCAGACATGTCCTCAGTGTGCTGTGCCGCTGCAGTGTATGTACAGTGAGAGACTCTGAGTTACCCTGTACAAGCAGCTATGTCCTCTGCTCCCCCTGCACAGTTTATATCTCCCACAGAAGGAATCTTTCCAGATTGTGGTCTCTGCCTGACAAAGATCCCTGTAATGCTGAGGGAAATCCTCTGATAACAGGTTTTGGAGAAAAGTCTTCTCATTTCATCTACTCTAAATTGTTGCGTTTATGTGGTGGTGATAGGTACGCTTTCAGTTCTGCATTCCTCGTCCACATATGATTGACAGCTTTCCGTGTATCAGAGTGGGTACAGAGGAAACTGTCAATCACTATGTGGGTAGGGTCAGCAGTCATTTGTTATGTATCACAGAGCTCAGCTTTTCTCCTGCTGTCAGATAGGGTAGCATAAACCACCTGAGCGGTTCCCTTTAAGGGTATAGATAATAGGACCATATATAGGAGGACCAAGACAGTAGTGCTGGAGAGCAGAGCGCCACCAACTTGTTATTCCCTGCAAAAACATACAAAGCTTTTGCACTTGAGTGTGCCCTCAACCTCTGGGCCCCAAAGCAGCTGCCCACAACAGCTGTAGTTCTGCTCATGGTCTAGATCAAGCATCCTCAAATTGCGGCCCCCCCAGCTGTTGGGAAACTACAACTCCCATCATGCATTTATATAATCTATAACAGTGGGCATGATGGGAGTTGTAGTTTCACAACAGCTGGAGGGCCGCAGTTTGAGGATGCCTGTTCTAGATTAACCTGTCCTTCTGAGAATCTTATCTAACTGTTGCACTTTGTTATAATTTGTTAGATTTTGGTTTGAGACCTCTGTCTATTAGGGAGGACAAAAAGCCACCGCACGTCTCACCCTGGAGATCCTGGGGTTGAACCGTATGAGATCTATGGGACTGTAAAATAAATGCTAGCATTTGTGAAATATGGCCTGATAATAGGGGCTCAACTTTTCACATGAAGAGCTCCTCTGTTTTCTTACTGCTCTTTTCTCTCGCTTGCAGACTTGGTGTGACCTGTCAAAGGTCTGGATTTCTCACAAGATGTCTGATGACAGCAAGCACCATGCACTCCAAGGGCCAGCTACCTGATATGAATGGAGGTAAAAGCTGAGACCAACAGGAAATGTGAATTTTAAAGGAAGCTCTTAAGCTAGTTCATCCTGCCCAAGTGATGGACATAATAAAATAGCTTCAGGTTACATGGTATCCATAGAGGTTGAGGTGGGAGAGAGCTGTCCGTTTAGGTGAGGTGGCAGGGAGAGAAGTCACACATCAAACTCTGGCTGTGGTCCTGTACCCGGCCCAGCATCACCTGGTGTTATACCCTGAAACGCCACAGCATTTCAGGCTAAAACCCACATTTTTGGATCCAGGCAACCTGCAGCTATTTCATGCTGCCCATACTTGAGGCAAAATGAACTACCTGACAGGTTCCCCATCATAAAAAGAACACCATAAAAAAGAGTTAGATTAGAGGCTGTGAGAACATAAAATGTGATAGTTGGAACAGGTTGAAGTAGGGACGGGGCTGGTCCCTACAATGACAGTCTCCATATGCTAATACATTATAATCTGTGTCAGTCTGACACAGGCAGTGATCAGGGCAGTACAGTGGTGTCCTGATCACTGGCTTGTTACACAGACAGCCCTGGCGCTACTCTAGGTCCCCAGGGCTGACTGTGCAGCTGTTTCCCGGGCTCTGTCGGGTCACCGGGAGTTCCGATCACCCGACAGAGCCTGGAAACCCTTTGATTGCGCTGCGGTGAGGAACTGCGGCAATCCAAGGGGTTTCCCTTGCTCCCCGGTGCTTGCAGGAGCTGCGCTGGGAACAGGGCTGTGTAGTACAGCCCCGTTCCCAGCGCTGTTGCGGCACCCGGAGCCGCAAACTTCGATGTCTGCAGCGACGTCAAAAAACGGTGGCCGGTCGTTAAGGAGTTAAAAACCTTCAGAATGGACTTGACTTCCTGCAGCCACCATGGCATGGTTTACTGGTCGGATTTTCAGATGGTTTGCGGATTTGGAAACAGTCTGAAAACTGAGAAGAACCCATCCCCATAGACTTTAAAAGAAACTAAATTCAGTAGTGTACACTAAACAGATTTTCAGCCGCTGGCGTTCCAAAAAACTTGGAGCATGCACAATCTTCTGCCCGGTTTTCAGGCAGAAGATGTGCATTTCAGTGGCAGACAGAACCGTCCCCTAAAACCATGCAAAAGACTATAAAATACTGTCAGAATCTGACCTGCATTTTACATATGCCGTGAGGATATACCCAAAGACTAAAGCCGACCAGTGGAAAATGTTAGATGGGAATAACCCTTTAAGACCGTACTCCTAAAAAGGGTTTTCCAAGATTTTTAAAAACCTCCCACTGCGCTAAAATAGTAAATTATACCATACTTACCTCATCACCACAGTTTCAGCACTGCAAAGCTGTATATACACATTAGCAGGAAGCCTACCGCCTTGCTTTCTGGAGCATGGTAGTTGCAGATCAAATCTGCAGTGATTTTTGAGACTGTATTTCCACTGTAACTCGGGCAAATATATCAGCCCCAGTTATAGGGGAAATCAGCAGAAAAAAATGTTATGTAATAAGGTCACCCAGAGGTCTAGTTGTGACCTTATGCAATATGTAAAATAAGGGCTTGTTCACACCCCTAGGGCCAGGGCAGTGGGGGCGCAGGGTTCCGGGACGCAGGGGGACGGCGGGCGGCACGCTGTCGGCGCGAGGTTGGGCGATCCGCAAGCGGAAAAGGGCTGCGGGGGCCGCGGCCGGGGGTTTCCTGCCGGTGTTGCGGAGGGCGGGCAGGGCGGGTCGGCCAGCGTGTTGGGCCCGGCGTCCCCAACTGGCGCAGCGACGGCCCGGAGGGGGGGTGCGGGGGCACCCAAAAGGGGCGTCCGGCAGCCAGGCGGCTGGCGGATTTCGGGGCGGGGTTGGAAAAGCTAAAATGAGAAGCCCATCCCATGGATTGGTCTTCATGGCAATAAAATTTTCGGGGGTTTCCAAAATGGAGAGGCAAATTTATGGGTTGGGGCAGAGATTTTTTAATGGGGGTCGGGCCAGGCATAAAAATAATGGAAGGGGCGCATTTAATAATGGGGGATATAACAAAATATGGGCGTGGAAAAGAGAGGGAAAACAAGAGAAAAAAGGGCCCCGTTTTTAAAAACCCCATCCAAAGAAAAAACTATTCCTAAAACGCAGCCTGAAAAGCTTGAAAACACAAAAAAGTACCCTTGCCTGGGTTTTTGCAAAAGATCCGGTTTTTTTGGATGCGCCCCTTTCAATTTTGGGCGAGAAAAATGATGTTAAAAGGTCCAAAAGGCCTTTTGTGAAAAAAGAA
Source organism: Phyllomedusa bahiana (assembly GCA_025379985.1). Classification (NCBI taxonomy): domain Eukaryota; kingdom Metazoa; phylum Chordata; class Amphibia; order Anura; family Hylidae; genus Phyllomedusa; species Phyllomedusa bahiana. The sequence continues at coordinate 70,305 of JAODAL010015190.1, read as the reverse complement.
AAATAATTTAAAAAAACAAAAAACCCGGCCCAATCTACGTCTGCATCAAATGTAAACAGAGTATTTACTTTTACTATTTTACCTCAAGTATTTAAAAAAAAAAAAAAATTAAAAATTACATAAAATTAAGCTGTATCACGGAAAAAGGCAGAAAAATTTGTAGAATATCAGAGTTCAAGAAAGCGTTAGGCTATGTTCACACGGTATAATTACGGGGCGTAATTGCACAAGCTCCCGTAGAGCGGGGTGGCCGGCAGCCCGCCGGCCCCATTGCCATTCATTACTAGCGGCGCGTAGTAATTGACATGTCACCTCTCTCCCCCCGCGACGTATTGCACAAGCGAGACGAGGAGACGTAATCCACAGTTCTCTATGAGAACTGTGGATTATCGTAATGACTGGGGCACATTGCGCCCGTATTTGAGCGCAGTACGGCGTGAAATATGGACCGAAATGCGCCACAGTTTAAGCCGTGTGAACTTAGCCTTAGGGTGCGTTCACACGGCAAAGACAAAATACCGGTATTTTGACGTTTTTGGCACGCCGGGGGACGGCTTTTGTTTGTAGTTTGTGGACTTAAACCGTCCTCGTTCACACCCACATGTTCATGTTCTGCCCAAAAACCGGGCGGAAGAATGAACATGCTCTAAGTTATTAGGAAAATCCGTGCAGTGTGGACTGCAGGAAAGATTTTCTATTAAAATCAATGTAAAAGGTTGACAGTCTGTTTACAGACGGTTTTCAAATCCGAAAACCGTCTGTAAAACCGACTGAAAATCATTGCCGTGGGGACAAGCTTTTACTGTTCAAACCTGCGTATTTACCTTGTGAGAAAGAGTTTAACAACCTGGGCAGGCCCGGGTTAAAGAACCCCCAAACTCTGAGTATCCACTGTGCTGCCTAATAAATGCACAGAATGCAAACAGTGCAAGTGTTGCCTGGATCATGGCTTTTGTCCTGGGGCATATGTGCCACGTTTCTGAGAATGGAGGGTGTAGTCTGTAACTCATGACATCTAAAGGTGTTTTTTCTGTTTGCAAAATGGATTAATATACCGAATGATATGCGTATTACATCAGCTTTGGTAACCTTTAATCATATGCCAGCATGTGATGTTCAGGTACTTGTGAAGACCTTTAACAATAACTGGCACTGCATGAAGCACCTAGTGTGGTAACGGTGTGTGTACTGTATCTTGATTCGGATGCGTGTGCACTAAATAACAAGTACAGATTTTCATGCTATGGCATCTGGACTGGCCCACTGGCATCTTTCTTTTTTGTTGCTTTGCTATCCTTAATAGCATATTGCACTGTTGAGTGATACTGTGGCAGAAAGAATCTGCAACAAAGTACATTGCATTGCATGTGAGTGAGGTATATGTTTAAAGGCATGTGGTGGGTTTTCAAATATTTTTATGCCCAGTAGTTTTTTTTTACTGCAGACTGTATGAGGGATTATTGTCCAGCCATTGAGCTTGACATGCGTATCAATAAGTACAGTAGATAAATGCTTATGCACACCTATGGAGTGTGGGTGCTCATGGAAAGTCTAAGGCTATGTTCACACGCCGTGTGGATGGGGGCGAGGCGGGGGTGGGAGCCGGGGGCCGACACTTCGCCGGCCCATAGACTATCATTACTAGCGGTGCGTATACGCCGGTGGTAATTCACAAAGTCATTATCCCCTGCGGCGGATTCGCCGAGCAGGGAGAGGAGACATAATCCATAGTTCTCTATGAGAACTGTGGATTACCGTAATGACTGGGACGTATTCCAGCCGTAATTCACGCAGTACGGCGCGTAATTACGGACTGAAATACGTCCCATTATAAGCCGTGTGAACATAGCCTAAAGGACAATATCACTAGTAGAAGAGTGTGTGCGGTGGATACTTTTCTACTTTATATATCAATAAGGTCTCTAGACCAAACGTTACGGTTTAAGTGTCACTGTTAAATACATTCTCTTGTGGATCCTGCCGTTACGTTGAATCAAACCTTGTAATTTGCATCATAACTTGGAGTGCTGTCAATTATACATTTATTACTGAGGATTTCCAAATAATTTGTCAAGCACCCAGCAAATAGACTTTTTCCACGGAGTGCAACCACGACTATATATTAAAAACTGTCTAAAACATAGTATAATAATAATAATTATAAAAAATGAGGTGTAAAGCATGTTCACCGTTATTTTTGGCACAAATTGCGGCTGAATAAATTTGCCCCATTGTCCTTCCACTGTTCCCTCCCATGACATAGATTATTTTTTTTTAAGTAGAATTAATGTACACCACAAGGAGATGTCCACTCAGCGGACTTTTTTTTTCTCATAAAAAAATCAACTACGTATTTAATGTAAAAAAGTAAAGAAAATCTGCAGCACTCAGAATCAGTAAAGAAAAACTAACAGTGCTTTAAGGCATGTCCATTGGCCATTGGACATGCAATAAAACACTGTTAGTATTTCTTTATTGATTGTGAGTGCTGCAGATTTTCTTTAAGGTATGTTTCACATGATGTACTGCGGCACGGACAGTACGCGCCGCAGTACATGGTGTGTTTGGAGGGTCGTGCTAATATGCGCCGCATATTCACTGCAAGTTATCTCTCTGCGCGTACAATACGATTGCATTGTACGCGTGGGGAGAGGAGGCGTAATCCATATTTCTCTGAGAACTATAGATTACTGTAACTTCGGCGCACATCTCACCAGTATTAGAGCGCACATACGTGGCGAAATGCGCGCCGAAATTACCCCATGTGAATATACCCTTACTTTTAATATTAGATCTTGACGGGGGTCTTTTTTTCTGCTTGCACCCATCCTCTTTTTTTTGTATTTTGGAGGTGTTGCCATTTCCTTATATATATATATACAAATTTAATGTAAATATGTCACATATAGGGATGCGGATTAGCAACATTCAAAGGGGCTAACTTGTATCCTGTTTTTTTTTTTTTTTTAAACTTATTTTTATTCAAACTGCACATGGAAAGTGTACATAACATCAAATTTGTGTACATATGATGTTGCCAAATGAATACATTCATGTATCATACAATGTAATTATTAACATTTATATTTCGGAGCGATTACATGCATTGGATTATGTACTGGTGTTATAGATCCCCGTTGCAGTCTCCGTTTTCTTCTTCTTTTTTTCATCCTAACACAACTGAACTTAGAAAATCAAGTAACCTATTATATAAGTAACTAACATATTATATAAGCATCCTGTTTTTTATCGTGGTCTCCGTGTGGAAACCGCACAGAAAAAGTGACATGACATCTATTCTGCATGGGATCTGAGCAGAATTTTCCACACCATGGACTGCAAAATCCATGTGGAAAAATCTGCACCGTACAAGCTATTCCCGTAAAATATAAAGGGATGGTTTACTGCTCTGAAATACACATGACTTAGACTTTATTAGCTGTGAGAACAATTAAATATTAGAAGGTAATTTACCTCATCTTTAATGGAAAATGCCTTGTAGTGATGGGTGAGCTCTTTAGTCCTAGATAGCATTGCATTGTATTAGGGAATGTTCTCACGTCAGCGTGGAATAGCTGATGCGGAAACACTGGGTCTTATGTATGAAAACTGTCTAGCAGTAAGGCCTCGTTCACACGGCTTATTTCTCCGTGGATTGGCGCCGTACTCCGTGCCGGATTTGCGCTGCATTTACGGCGCCAATCCGTTCGGAGTAATTCGGTAATCCACTGCTTCATTAGAGAACAGTGGATTCCGTCGCTCCTCCCCGCTCGGCGAATCCGCCGCGGGGGGGAGAAAGTGACATGAACATTATTTACGGCGCGTACGCGCCGTAAACAATGCATTGTCTATGGGGCCAGGGAGTGGCGCCCCTGCCGCGCTCCGGCCCCGCCCCATCCCGCCCCTTATTCACACCGGATTTGTGAGCGCAATCCGGCTCACAAATCCGTCGGGAATAAGCCGTGTGAACACGGCCTAAGGGTATGTTCACACGACTTAAATTGCTGCGTATTTCGGCGTGCATTTCGCCACATATTGCGCTTTATATGCGGCGAAATGCGCAACGCAATGACGGTAATTCATAGCTCTCGGAGAGAGCTATGGGTTACGCGTAGTCCCCCCGCGAATACAATATGAACGTATTGTAAGCGAGGGGGGAGAATTGACATGTCAATTGTTAGCAGTGATTACGCGCCGCTGACCATGCATGTCTATGGGGCCGGCACCCCAACGTTCCCCCCCGTGCTTTGGAGTTGCACGCTGATCAACGCGTGGTTCCAAAACACACGCCGTATTGCGGCGCATACTATACGCACCGCAATAAGCTATGTGAACATACCGTAAGACTGTCTTTGTTGCCCATAGCAACCAATCAGAGCTCAGCTTATATTTTTCCAGAGCACTATATGAAATGAAAGCTGAGCTCTGATTGGTTGCCATGGGGCAACAAAGACTGTCTTACTGCTAGACAGTGTTCATACATAAGGCCAACTGGAATCTGTAGTCCCCGACTGTAAGGCTATGTTCACACGGCTTATTTGCGGGGAGTAATTATGCCCCGCAATTACGGCGTGGGGGCGGGGGGAGGGAGCGGGGGACCGGCACCTCCCCGGCCCATAGACTTTAATTACCAGCGCCGCACATTCGCCGCTAGTAATTCACATGTCACTTATCTCCCCCCGCGGCGGATTCGCTGAACGGGGAGAGGAGACGTAATCCATAGTTCTCTATGAGAACTGTGCATTACCGTAGTTACTAGGACGTATTCCAGCCGCAATTTGCGCACTCCGGCGCGTAATTACGGACTGAAATACGTCCCATTTAAAGCCGAGTGAACATATTCTAAGAATATGGAAGCGGATTTTGCCACTTTTTCTGGTTTTCCCAGGCGGAATCCAAGCCAATTCCATGTTAAGGCAGTGACTTGAGTAAATTCTGCATCGTCTGCACTGACGGACAAATTTTCCATCCCAGTCAATGGGACACAGATTGCAATTGGATTTAGACATGGAGTCTGCTTTAAATTCCAGATCCAAATTGATTGTGTAACCATATCCTTAGAGCACCATAGACAACAAGGGGCAGGATGGCATGGAGCAGCGGGCAGCATTTGGCCCTACATTTAATGGATATCATTTGTGTTGCTTGTACACATCTGTATAAATTTGTCTTCCCTTGCAGGATGCATACCCGTCCATGTGAATAATGGTTTGTGGTAATTTAATGCATGTTTTTAGCCTCTTTCCTTGCTTTTAACTTCTGTGTATTTTGTTCTGGACTGCCGAGACGCTTGAGGTTAGTTGATTAGCTAGAATAGGCAAAAGAAAAAACAAAATCAAATGCATGGTATTATGCTCTTTTTATCTGATTACATTTCATTTACAAAGACTTTTGAATGTAAAACATAATGACAAATCCTACAACTCAATCACCCTGCTCTAGACCATGGTATGATTGGAAGTCATTGTTGCCTATGTGCATGGGTCCATTTGTTACTGTGTCCCTACTATTCTGGAATTTCACAGAATTCATATACATTTAGATTTATTTCCAAGGCTGGACTGGAGATTTTTCCCCAGTTCATTAAACCTACAACCATGTTTGAGGCCAGTAAACCACCACCATGTGCTTATGCATCTGGGGTTTAGCGTCTCAGACATGCCTACATAAAATCCACTCATTTCTCTGTTCTTCGGTTTTATAGTGTCTTTAGCACCATCGAATTCAGGACTCCAGCCGCTTTGGGCATATGCCCATTGCCTTGATTAAACCAAAGGCAGTACAGCTGTGCAGGAGTAGTAAAGTGGAAACTACCATCCTCGGCTTCATTGCCACAGTGCGCGCATGTCCTCGAGAGTCGCTAATGATGAATCCAGTGCTGAAGTAAATGTTATAAAACTTGAGCACATGCAGAATTGACATAGACAGGTTTGAGACGCTAAGACCCATTATGACGTGATGGAACATGGTTGCATTGCGGTTTTGTATCCATAAGGAGATGTTCACACGGTGTCTTACAGCGCATACAGGTACGTGTGTTTAGAAGAATGTGCTGATCAGCGCGTTCTTCTAAAGCGCAGGGAAGGCTAGCTCATAGCCAGCCCCATTCACTTTTGTTATCCCTGCCGCGTATACACTGGAAAGAACTGACATGTCACTTCTTTCTGCTGGCGTTTAATACGTGGCGGGGAAGACGGCAGGTAATCATAGCTCTCTAATTACAGGACGTATTTCGGGGCAGATTGCAGCGCAATTACACCCCGTAATACGTCCTGAAAGAGGCCATGTGAACATACTCTAGCACGGCACTTTTCTATATTCTAAAGATATGTTTTCCAATCGGGAAGAATTTGACATGTTTTCCTCATCAGGAATCCAAGGTGAATCTTCCGAGTATGTTTACTTGACAGAGGCAGTATTTGTCTCTGATGTGGACATGGGCTATCCCTATGTAAATTAGTGGGACGAACCTGCATCACTCTGCTGGAGTGGGATCCAACAAGGATCCGCGTACAAGAATGGACATGTCCCTTCTTGTCTCTCATTCAGCCCGTTTTCCGTGCTCAAAACAGAGTCCGAAATGCCCCCAGTTCATTTTAATTGTTTTTTATGGAAAACTGCGTAATAGTTCACACTTTGTGGTTTTGACGTGGCTAAATGCTGAAAATCCCCATAGGAATCAATGGAGAGCTTCAAAACCTGGTCCAAAACCTTGTTGTCGCGGTTTGGACGTGGTTTGCTATGCAGTTTTATTTAATATTATACTATTATCATAATAAAAAATCAGATAAAATAAATTTATTTATATATTATATATATATATATATATATATATATATATATATATATATATAAAATATTTACTGTATGTGTGTGTGTATCATATACAGTATATGCTTTGCTAGACAAAGGCTCCGTGAGGGAGCTGAAACGTCACTTATTCAGCATGGGGGAATAACCCACCTTTTTGCTTTAATCCTGTTGGAGTGCTGTGGACCCTTTTCTACATATATATATATATATATCTATATTATTCTTATTTTTATTTAGTCTAATTTTTTTTAGGATGAGAGGATAATATTAAATAAAACCTCATCGAACACCACGTCCATTGTGGAAAAGGTTTTGAACAAGGTTTTGAAGCTCTCCATTGATTCCTATGGGAATTTTCAGCATTTAAAACACTCCAAGAATTGACTTGACACTTCTTCTTTTTCAGTGCCCCCAAAAAAGTATCCAAAGAAGTGTGTGTGTATATCAGCCATGTCAACTTACCCGTAATGTGCTCGCAGCATAGATCAGTATGGGCAGCCAGCACTTGATCCTCTCAGTCATAGGGATCTGGATTTGTCAGCACATGCTGCTAAGCAACTTCCCAACCATATTGCTCCCTACAAAACACTGAGGCGAAAACCTGAATTTTTATGGTAGTGAAGGATTTACTTATGAGTGAGCTGCACGTGTGTCTACAAAGCATGTTCCAGTCAGCAAAATGCATTTCTGCATGTATTCTTTGCTCATGCCTGAAGAGTTTGCATTGCATATGTGTTTGCTCCTATGCTGGTCTCCAGTGCTGTGGGTTTTAGGTGTCACTTTTATAAATTCTTGCATAGATCCTTACTGTTTTATAATATTCCAATGACCTGAGATTACCTGAGTGTTGTATTCTTAAGGGCCGTTCACACGGCTTATTGCAGGGACGGATTTCGGCCGTATTGCGCGCCGTACTGCGCTGCAATACGGCTGGAATCCGTCCCAGCCATTGCGGTAATCCACAGTTCTCATAGAGAACTGTGGATTCCGTCTCTCCTTCCCACTCGGCGAATCCGCTGGGCGGGGAGAAAGTGACATGTTCATTATCCCGGCGGGATACGCGCCGTGGATAATGAAAGTCTATCGGGCCGGCGGGCAGCGCCGCCACCCCTTACTCAAGCCGTAATAGCGGGCAAAATTCGTCCCGCAATTACGGCTTGAATAAACTGCGTGAACCGGCCCTTACTGTGACAACTAAGTTGGTCTTGGTAAAAATGGTACGTACATTACTTGAAATATCCCAGTTCTGTGGGTTCAGTCACTGACAGGAGCCTGCCACATTGCTGTCTTGGTTTCATTTACCTGCAGGAATCTTAGTAAGGACTTGGTCACGCTTGACATAGTAGTTTAGAAAGAGTAACATTCCTCATTAGGGAGAGGCACCATGAAGGTGTGTGAATACATATCTGGCTTGGCTTTACTCCTAATCACATTGTCAGACTCAGTGAGTCGGATGTGACTGGAGGACCACTATATCCAACAGGGGGCACAGAGACTCTTTTTTTCCTTCAGCTTCAGTATATTTAAATTTCAATGGAGCAATTATTGGGTGTAAGTCTCCACACACATACACAGTGCCTCTACCTAATGAGGAACATTACCCTATTTAAGCTACATCTAGAGCCTCTCGCCCAGCTAGCCAGTGCTTTACTTTGCACTGTGTGATGGAGAAAACACCCTGAAACTGCCTAAACCGCAGATTAGTATATGGTTTGGCTTTACTCCCAGTCACATTTAAAGCTTCAGTGAGTCAAATGTAACTACATCCAATAGGTGGCGTAGAGTCCTAGCTCTTTTCCATCCAGCTTGCTTGAATATACATTATAGTTTTACATGCAGTTTTCATACTTGTATTTTCCTAATAATATAAATTGGAAAATAAAGCTTCAGACATATTTTTGGGACATTTTTTTTTCTAATGTTTTCCCATTGGAAAATTGAGGGAAGTGCATCCTATCTTTCCATCGGTATAGGACGTCTACAGAGTTGGGACCTTTTAAGGGCTGTCTGCCTTTACTGTCCTATTCTTCATCTCTTGGCCTTGTCTGTCGCTCTGCTCTGGTATTTTGTCCTCTCAAGTAACAATGTCTATCTTATTCTTTTTCAGTGCGTGATAAACTGAGGGAAATAGTTGGAGCCTCTACAAACTGGAGGTATTAAATCGCTGCTATGCCGAGTCCTGGTTCGGACCTCTGAATGTCTCAGTATATTTTTATGAAAAATTCGAAAGATTTTAAAATAGTTTGGGTTCACCTTTTTGGTCTTTTTCTTCCTTCCTCATTTGTCCTGCTTGACCTCCAACCATGTTTACCTACATAAATACATGAGAAAACTGTATTCATAGAAATTGACTAATATGCTTGTATCAGAGATTGCTCCCTGTAAAGCAGGGGTGTCAAACTGCAGCCCTCCAGCTGTTGCGAAACTACAACTCCCATCATGCATTTATATAATATATCACAGTGGGCATGATGGGAGTTGTAGTTTCCCAACAGCTGGAGGGCTGCAGTTTGACACCTGTGCTGTAAAGGCCACCTGTTTTCATGGTGCTTTTTCTCTTAGAATCTCGCTGTATCCAATATGTCATCAAAGCAGGATTCTATTCGGTCTGACACAGTCCAATCACGCTGATTGTGCTAGACTGTGTAGAGACACACTGAGGGCATGTCCCCATGGCACGGGTTTTCGGCCGGTTTTTTAGCCAGTTTGCGGTTTTTCAGACCGCCTGAAAAAACGGCTGAAAATTAGCACAATTGTGCTCTATGGAAAACCCGTGCAGTATTCCCCACTGCATGGGTTTTCCGTCCGGCGGTTTTTCCGCCCTCAGTCCAGCCGCAAAACATTGTGATAGCACAATCTTCCGTCCGATTTCTGTGCTTCTCAATGTGAAGGGGGAGGGCTTTTCTCCACTCATCGCGGGGACGGCCGCAAAATAGGACAAATACCGGCCGGTTATTTGTCCTGTGCAGTGGGAACGCGCCCTTAGGGTATGTTCACATAACGTGTTGGATCCATTTTTGGATTCATTTTGCATACAAATAACGCAATCAAAAGCACTGCATAAATCGCAGGTATGTGTTTGGATGCATTTTGGCTGCAGCAGAAACGCACCCTATAGTTTTAAATAGGGCGTTTGCTATGTCAAACAGATCAAGAATTGACATGACAATTCTTTGAATGGATCCGAAAAACGCATCACAAAGATGCATGTAAATACGCATTGTCTGATCGCCGATGCGTGTTTTACATTGAAAGCAATGTAAATCACACTGCACATTGTTGGATGTGTGTTTGGGTCCGAAACAGGGATCCAAACACGCATCTAAAATGGGATCCCAACACGGAGTCAACACGCCATGAGAACATACCCTAACTGACAAAGGGAATGGTAATGTCCAGGAATAATACCGGAGAAACTTAAATTTTTTTTTTTAAAAAGGATGCTCCAAAATTTCATGAGGAATTGTTTACTAAAAGAGACTTGTCAGGATCTCTTACGATGTTCTGTTACAATTCCTATAATAGAGAAGGAAAGCATAATTTTACAGGGGACTTACCAAGGTGTATTAATCACCTTATGTAACATATATACCCCTAATATATCTCAAGTGAAATTTCTTAACAAAGTGCTTAGAAAGCTTTCTACTTACCCACCTGCATTACTAGTATTGGGGGGAGACTTTAATATGGCTTTTTCTGTAACAATGGATAGACTATATGTCGGGAAAAAATCCACGGGCCATACACAGGAGAGAATTTCCAGAGAATTTCGTAGGTTAATACGAAAACACTCTCTATTTGATTTATGGAGGGTGGGACATCCAAGAGAGCGTGCATATACCTTTTTTTCCCCACCCCACAATACACATTCAAGAATAGATTATTTTTTTGGTAATATCCCAACACTTCGAAAAACCAAAACGGTGGACATTGGCTCAATCACATGGACTGACCATGCTCCGGTGATGCTAAAAATAGCTTTAAATGTGACATCTACACGTAGGTGTCATTGGAGACTTAACGAAACTCTAATTAAAAACCCCAGGACTAACCAAGAATTAAATAACAACATTAACCAATACTTTGAAGTCAACGAAGGGACAATTGAATCCCTAATGACATTATGGGAGGCTCACAGGGCAGTGGTTCGAGGACATTGTATCTCTATGGGATCAAGAATGAAGAAAGATAGGAAGCTACGACAGGAAACGCTTCAGATTCAACTTAAAACCTTAGAACAGACCTTAGCGAGTTCCCCATCTAAAAAGACTCTGCGAAAAATAGTAGATATCCGCGCCCAATTAAAAGCCCTGGTAGTAAGCAATACAGATAAGTTACTCCTATATTCTAGACAAAGGTATTATGAAAAAGGCAACAAAGCGCATTCCCTTTTAGCTAAACAACTCCAAGACAATTCTTATCGAACTACCCCGCACGCTCTAAGGGATAGAGAGGGCCATATCCTATATAAACCCCAACAAATAACACAGCTTTTCCATAAGTTTTTTTCGGACCTATATAATCTTCCGAACACCCTTCCTGATGATGAGGCAATGAGACAACAACGTCTAAATCAGTTCTTATCCTCATGTCGTTTGCCCCGATTGCCTAAAGAAGCAATAGAATCCCTAAATGTAGATGTAACATCAGAAGAACTTGAGGAAGTTCTTAACCAACTGCCGAATGGGAAAACACCGGGTCCGGATGGACTAACATACCTCTATTACCAAGCATTTAAAGAAGTACTATTGCCCTATCAACTACAGCTTTACAATGCGATATTAAGAGGAACCTCGGGTCCTTCTACCTTTTTACATTCCAATATCTCCCTTATACCTAAACCAGAAAAGGACCCTTTAGAAGTCTCCAATTATAGGCTGATTGCGTTATTAAACGCTGATTTGAAAATTCTTACTAAGATATTGGCTAATAGGCTAGCGATTTGGCTTCCACAAATTATTCATGCAGACTAGGTGGGGTTTGTGAGGAACCGTCAGGGAGGAGATAACACCCGCAGAGTAATTGATATTATAGATATAATTAACAAACGGCAACAGTCAGCGTTACTTCTAGGATTAGATGCTGAAAAAGCATTCGACCGCTTAATTTGGTCATACATGTTTACCGTGTTAAAGCATTTTGGCATTTCAGGCCAGTTTCTAAATGCCATACTTCAATTATACTCTAGGCCCACAGCTGCTATTCGTTTACCACATGATACATCACCCCTCATTAAAATAGCAAATGGTACTAGACAGGGGTGCCCACTGTCACCATTAATATTTGTCATGTGTGTGGAACCTTTAGCGGCAGCCATTAGGCAGACATCCTCAATCAAGGGAGTGGTCGTGGGAAACAGTGAATTTAAAGTATCACTTTTCGCGGACGACATTCTGCTTACCCTGACAAGCCCACATACTTCTCTTCCGAACTTGCACGCTCTCTTGGATGAATTCAGACTACTCTCTGGATATAAAATAAATAAGGCAAAGACAGAGGCTCTTTCTGTGGGCATTGAAAAAAACCTTCTTCTATCCCTTCAATCGAATTATAAATATAATTGGAAAGAAACATCCTTGAAATATTTGGGAGTCCAGATAACCAGGTCATATGCATTCCTCTATAGCCAAAACTTTCCCAGGCTCTACGATAGCATAAAAACCCTACTCCAGAAATGGAGGATACTACCACTATCCCTGATAGGACAGATTGCTGCCGTCAAAATGACATTACTGCCATAGCTCTTATATTTGTTTGAAACCCTGCCAATTACAATACCGATAGGACATCTTAAAGCAATACAAGCAGCATTTATCAGATTCATTTGGAATTATAAAAGACATAGGGTAGCCAAGTCAGTTTTGCTGGCTGGTAAGGCAGATGGGGGCCTGGCAGTCCCAGATGTCATCAAATATTATTGGGCCACTCATTTAAGGCGATTACCTGCCTGGTCAACACTCTTTGCATATTCACGTTGGATGGAGATAGAAAAATTGTGGATACAACCAGTGCATCCTAACTCCTTATTGTGGTCCCAAACTCCCATCCCGATTCAAATGGTGTTATTAGGACCTATGTCTCTTACTCAGGATATATGGCGAAAATGTAGAAACAAGTTTAACCTCTGTTCAAAGTCGTCGGCTATGATATCTTTCCTGTTCAATCCATTGATGCCATACACACTGGGTAATAAACAGATGAAACCATGGTTTTTGAACCGGTTGTTCCGACTGGCGGATTTGATAGACTATAGAACTTTAAAATTAATGCCGTTTAATATTATAAAGGAGAGATATCACTTGCCGATCACTTGCCAATATTCTTATTTGCAAATTAAACATTTTATGCAAGGGCTCTTTCGCTCCGATAGGGTCTCCATTCCCACAAAATTTGAATGCCTATGTAAATTGAATGTTACAACAAAAGGATTGATATCAGACATATATAACATACTAACACACCCGGACTCACAGACACCGATAGTACATAAGTATATGACTGTCTGGGAACAATACATAGGCAAACCAATAGCCCAAGACACTTGGAGGCTTATCTGGAGATATGCGAGTAAAATATCTATATGTAACATCTATAAAGAAAACATGTACAAAGTTATGACATTACGGTATCACACTCCAGCGATGCTCCACACACTTAACCCGGCAACTCCAGACATGCTGGAGGTGTGGGGCCTCGCAAGCCCATATCTACCATGTTTTTTGGACTTGCCTGGGGATCCGAAACTTTTGGAAACAGGTACAAAAACTGATTTCTGAAGTCACAGGAGTTAGGATACCTAATGATCCATTGGCTTGTTTGTTCAATATCTTCCCTCAACCTATAGGCAAACAAGTAAGGCAGTTGGTGATCCAAATGTTGACGGCGGCAAGATGTCTAATACCCAGCAATTGGAAGTCGATAACACCTCCATCTCTACTAAACTTACGAAACAGAATTAAGCACATTAGAACTATGGATCACCTTACGGCTTTATTGAATAACGCAATAGAAAGATTTGAGGCGGTATGGCAAATGTGGGATAATTACATTATAACCCAACCATATTGAAAAAAAAAAAATAATAAAATAAATAAATACATATATATACATATATATTAAGTGTATTTCCTAGATTTAATGTTGGTAAAAAGGCTTAGGTAGATGACTATGTTGTCCCCCCCCCTCCCTCTCTGTTTCTCGTCTTGTCATTTAGGTAGTTCTTGGTAGTTTATGTCTAAATCAATAGTAATTGAACAATCTGACATTGTATGAACATATTGTCTTTAATTAATTGATTTAAAGAATGATTCCTTGCTCTGAACCTAAATAATAGCAACTTATGATACTGTGATTACGAAAGTGATGTTGTAAGATCGTTAACAGAACAATGCTGAAAAATGGTTATGATGTTACGTTTATGTCTTGTACTACAATCTTGAAAAATGGAATAACTTTGACATCTGCAAAAGAAGACAATGTACACATCTGTTGTATTTCAATTATATTCTTTAATAAAAAACACAGTTTAATAAAAAAATAGAGAAGGAAAACACCAGATATTTCTGATTTAGATTCCCATCAGGATCCCTGTTGACCTGTCATTAGAGGTAGACTGTTTTGCGGAATTTGTATCTGGATCAGTTCATGCAAATTAATCCAAGTATCGGTGAGGCTGGATTCACACCTGTAATTTTTGATGCAATTATTAGAACCACTGGCAGGAATTAGTTTATAGAGTGGTCCAGTGACATCGCCTGACATGCCATTTTAGTAAATCCTTGTGTTCCCTGTGAAGTAACAATTCTGGTGCATTTTCTCCTATGTTTCTATATTATGCTGTTCCTCTGTTATCTCCTCTAGAAGCTCATTACTGAATCAGTCAACTAGAGGTTTATATTACAGTTTTGAAAGGGCTGTGGCCCTGCACACACTGACTGCCAGCACTGATTGGACACTGTGCATGGACACCCCCTCCCCCCATCTGGTAACACCCAGTTGACAGATTGATTCATTCATTTCTAGATAGAATATAGAGGAACAACACAGAGTTTAATAAGTGAAGATGCTCCAGAATTGTTATTTCATAGGGAACACATGTATTTACTAAAATACACCTAAGTAACTGATACAAGCCCTCCTTAAAGAGAATAGGCTATATATACTTATGACTTTGGCTCAAAAACCTGCATAAAACCCATATGTGATCACTAATTTTGATCTAGATATATTATAAAGAGGTTGTTTAGAATCAGGCTATGTCTACACTGCACAGGAATACGATCGTATCTTCGGCGCTTTTCGTTTTTTAAAAGCGACGAAGATACGATCGTTCCTGCGGCCCCATAGACGAGCTGCAGTCTACACAGCTCGTCTCTTCTCTGCCCGTCTTTCGGCAGCGGCTTATTACACTACATGTTGTATAATACGCCGGCGCTTCTTGTTTTCTTGTCGTCTTCCCATATAATATAATTGTATGGGAGACGTCAGGAAAACGAGAAGCGACCGTTTTTTGCACAAAGCGTGACAAAAGCCGCGGTCCTGCACCGGAGAAAAAACTGCCGCTTTCAGGACGTTTTTTTTTTGTCCGATGCAGTGTAGACATAGCCTAAGACTTTTTCTAGCTTTTTGTTTCTATTTCCTCAATAAAACAGCTCAACCCCTATTTATGGACCTGTCTAATATTGCAGCTCATATTCACTCAAGTAAATGGGCCTGAGCTGCAATACCAGACAGACCTCGTGGCTAAGAGTGGTGCTATTTCTAGAAGAAAAAAAAAGACGCCTTCCTAGTTATCCTTGACACACCTCTTATTTTACCGAATCCCAATTTGAATTCAATGAAGATGATATCCTACTATTTTATTTTTGGGGGTTTTTTTTGTTGTGAGGGGAGGGAAGGTTACTTGCATAACATGTCTTAATTTGTTTAAGGCCGGGGTATCCAGTAGCAAAAGGTATAATAATTTCTGGCTGTTTTTGGACTATGTTAGAGATCATGTACAAGCTATGGAGGAAAGAAAGGCTTTGCAGTCTCTTCTGGCCAAAAAGCAAGAAGATCTCCCTCCACGCAAGATGAAGGACAGTTACATTGAGGTTAATCTGCCACTTGGCAGTGAACCGCAGCTGAGAGAAAAGTACCTGAACGTATACAACAATGTCCGGTGAGCATGTATTGGCTGAAATTTTCTTTACGTGCAATGCTTTTACATTTTCAAACACCTCATTGGGATTTTGTATATACTGAAGAATCATTAAGGCATGGTATCTTTTTGAAGATATTAAAAGGGTTGTTTCGCTACAAAGAATAGCTTTCAAAATGTAGGGAACACTAAATGAAGACGTTTTCCAAATATATTGCATTGTTAATATTTTTGTTAAGGAGCTACAGGTGATTTTATCACCTTCTGAGGGCTCTCAGGTTTCCCAAGTGACTGACCTGTGTACTCCTTCTCCCCCTGCTGTTTGTTCTATCTGATAGCAGGCAGTGAAGTCATCACACAGGTCATGGCAGGCAGTGTGAGAGCTTGTGTGTTATCTGATCTTTCAGACAAAAGACTAATTACTCTACTGTTTACATTAGCTCAGCAGCTTCTCCAGACCTCAGAGAAGGTAATTTATTTAATCTAGACTAATAAACAGAGAAGTCTGAATACATAGAGCTCATATGCTAATTACAGACAGCTTGACCAGGAAGTGACAGAGCAAAGCAGCATTATTTCATTCATGCACCCTATGAAACTTTGAGATGAGACAACCCCTATAGTTTTTAGTTTGACCAAAGTGCCCTACTACGGTATGTACTGACCCCAAAGCAGCTGTTTATAGTTGGGTGTCTAATTTGTCTAGTATCCCTGGTCATGTTTCAAGACCCATTTGTGAATCAGACATTGCCTTACAGGGTACAAACTTGTAGGTGGCACGAGAGAGTTTCATTTTTTTTTTTTTTCCTTATGGATGAAAACTAATTTGTGTATTTTTTTTCCAATGGAGCATTGCCTTTTAGACTCCAATCCTTGAGCTGGATCTCCTCAATGAGAACCAGTATACCGACAGAACTAGTTTAGCCTCTAATTTTGTGTTTGTGTTGTAGGTTTGGCAGAATCCTTGAAGATCTGGACAGCCTTGGAGGTATATTATCCAGTTACATCAACAATGCCTTCTAAGAACAGACAATAGGCATACAATAAATGTTCATAAAACAATTAGGCTAGGTCTACACAGCATTGGGAAAAAACAAACTAAAAACATTCATAAAACTGAGGGTTTTTTGTCCACTGCCTGTCAAAAGCTGCTGAAAAAATGTCAGTTTTTTGGTGCGTTTTCTTTTTGCGCTTTTTTTTTGCAGAGATACACAGCAATAGATTTGCTATGTATTTCTGCCAAAACGCACCAAAAAATGTGCAAAAAACGCGCCATAAAAAATCTGCCGCTTTACATAGACTCCAATAGTAAATTTTCTGCCCTGCAACATGTTTCAAAAAACGACCAGCGAATAAAACGAGCAGAAAAAAGACGTTCTGTGGAGACTACAGAATTTTTTGACTATACAAGTCTATGGGATCTCTTTTCGGTCGTTTTTTTCAGCGTTTTTAGAAAACGAATAACGCTGGAAAAAAACTGACGTTTTTCTGTACTGTGACATAGCCTTAGAGTTTTTGCACTGAGATGTAGAACCCTTTGTAAATTTCTTTTTAGGTTTACCTTTTGTTCGTTAGACTTTAGATCCAGGTCAAGTGTCAGGCACTTTATCCTATCAGCAGAACTTGATATTACATATGCAAATAATATTGAGGACTAGTAAGTCTTAGGCCATGTTCACATGGCTTAAAACTGGACATATTTCAGTCCGTAATTACACGCCGGAGTGCGCAAATTACGGGCTGAAAACGTCCCAGTCATTACGGTAATCCAGAGTTCTCATAGAGAACTATGGATTACGTCTCCTCTCCCTGCTCCGCGAATACGCCGAGGGGGGAGATAATTGACATGTGAATTACTAGCGGTGTATACGTGCCGCTGGTAATGCAAGTCTATGGGCCGGCGAGGTGCCGGCCCGCCGCCCCCCCCCTCCCGGCCACATGGCCTAATTACGGGGCGTAATTACGCCCTGCAAATACACCATGTGAACCTAGCCTTACTGAACATTGGTGTCAGTTTGCAATTTTTGTTCTTCTATGGCTGCCTTTGTAGAGTGAACATTGAGTACGACTAATATTTAGTCTATTCTCTGACTTAAGTTTGTAAAAGACTTAAATGGGTTGTCTCACAATGCTGTTTTACAGAGCATGCTCTTCACACTTCAGGAACAGACTGTAGGTGGTTCTATAGCCTGTTACACTGACAGTAGTGCAGGAGGTTTGAAAACTGTAGTGCACAAGACCAGGAAATATTATGTCATGAACATACCCAAATGTTATGAGTAAATCTTTTCTATTTTCTCTCCAGGCTTGCTATAGTCTATCTGGTGTGATATAGTGCTGTGTTCTCTCAGATGTCTACCACCTGCTTGTTTTGTCCCTTTTTACAGCAACTATATCTCCATCTTCCTTTTTTGTATTTACTCTAGGTAGTGTCACACAAGCCGTGGCAGTCCTAGTATAACATTTCATTTGTATGCTCTTCCTCAGATTAAGAGAGAGTATTTATATTTAAAATCTTAATTATTTTTTCTCTTTTTTTTTTTTCTTTTTAGTTCTCATCTGTTATACTCACACAAAGTCTGATGCACGTAACATGTCTCCTTTGTCAATAGTCACTGCTCTGGTGGACAAGATAGGTAAGCAGGATGGGTGAAACTTAAAGGGGTTGTCTCACTACAAGGATTGCTTTTTATGTTAAAGATCTTGCAAAACAAGTCACTTTGCAATTTATGTCCATTAACAGTGTCCTACCTATTCCTAGATATCCCCTCTCGTATGGGCTGCATCAGCTCCTCCGGTCGCTATAGCTACAGACCTGTTCAATCTCTCATGATAGGCTGCCAGAACTGGTTACTATAGCTACAGACCTGGCTTCTACTGCAGCCTAGTATAAGCCAGTAAACTTGCCCCTGAATTCAAAATGAAACCAAAAAAACAGGACTGAGGTGAGATGAATCAACGTAGTGAGACAACCACTTTAAAGTAAATGTAAAAAGTAAAAATCCATGCTATTCTCTGACATTGGTCAAAGGAGGTCCTTCATTGTAATCTGCAGATACCAGATAAATTGTTTTGTCTGTGCTCATTTTCCTTGAAAATTGTCTGAAGTGTGAGGTTATAAAACTTATATCGACGCAGCAAAGTTTTATTTGGCAGTAATATCTTCCTGCACTGTGTTATCTGGCCTTAGAATGATACAAAAGCTATTATAAAGTGAACAGAACTTTCTGTGCTACAATATCATAGTGCCTAAGTTGTGAGGTTAAAGCGGACCTGTGGCTGTTCCTGACGTGTTCGTTCCCTGTGAACTAATTCTGGGCATCTTCTCTTACAGCTGTGATGTGCTGTTCCTCTGTTATTACTTATAACCCTTTCAGTTGGTTGATAAGACCATAAAAATAACTGCACACAATTTGCCTTGCGGTAACTGATTACTAATATTTTCCAACTAAATCCTCCAACTAAGAAAAAACGTAATACTAAAACTTGTGATGCGACCATATCTAAAACCTTAGGCTATGTAGATGCTAAACTTTGCTACACTAATATTATGAATGCCCATTGGCGTACTATTTTATAAAGAAGGAGATATTAGCCAGCAGCTGCAGACTGCTGGCGAAATATTGGCATACTGCCCGCCAAGTTTCGCCCCAGAAAGTGGCATCCTTAGGGGTTACGGAGCAAAAATGTTTGCTGGCTAATATCTCCTACTCTATAAAATAGTACGCCAATGGGCATTCATAATATTAGTATAGCAAAATTCAGCATCTACCTAACCTAGGGTTCAAATTTGGTTTTGCCTTAAAAGTAAATTTATATTAAAGGGTTTTGGCCACGATCAAGTTGACTGGGATACCCCAAAATGGTTTTTAAAATCACTTTTTCAAAATAAAAGTGTTTAAAAAAAAAATTGTAGCCGTGTGAGCTGCACCTGGCTTAGATCCCTTTTAGTTTCCCCCTGACTTTTTACATTAGCTATAGTGGGCTTCTTTGTTTGCACTTCTTATCAATGGCAGGCCATGAACGACTTTAAAGGGAGGGGAAAAAAAAAACCTGTGCTGCTGTATAAGAATCCTCTGTTTGAATTAATTACATTAGTAAACATCAGATGCCCCCTGCTCAGCCCAGCCCTCCTCCCTCCCCCCCCCTTCAGCATTCATAACGCGCCTGTTTGGGATCTTATCTTCTCTCCTAGCAGATAAGAGGAAACAAAAAACCTTTAAGCTTGTGCACAAGTGTTTTAGCCAAACAATGTTTGCTCAACTACAGAAAACTGAATATCGCCCCCGGGACCGTTGGGAGGGGGTGCGTGACATCTGAGGAGGCACTTTTTTTTTTTTAAAACACAGAAACACCACCCCCCCTTTTTCTCCCCAAATCTTTTCATTGGGGGACCGCATTTGGGGGTATGGGCCCTTCCCCCCCTTTGGGAGGCACACTAGGCGGACCAAACGATCGGGGCCCGCCCGGTGGACTATATCCCCCTCCCTGACCCCCCACGGATCAGTTTTCAGCTAGTGCTGAAGGAGGCAACGCTGCTTCCAACGCTGCAGAGTTTGTTATATTTTCTTTCCTTTGCAGGAAGGTGATTGAGCGCCCACTCCACCTGTTGGAAGGTTTTAAAGGCGCCCCGCGACTCTCACCTGTTGGAAGGGGATTAGCACACCGCTCTCACCTTTTGGGGAAGGTGATGAGCACACGGCCCTCCCTGTTGGAAGTGATTGAGCGCCCGGCTCCCCACCTGTTGGAAGGTGATGGAAAACCCGGGGCTCCACCGGGAGGAAGGTGATCAGCCCGGTCTCGCCTATCAGGGGGGGCCGTCAACGGTTATGGTACCGGACGGTCCCCCCGAGGGCGTCAGGAACCCAGTCATTCCCTATGGCTGGTTTTCCCCCCGCCGCTCACCTGCCCCCACCTGCCGCCTCTGGGGGCCTTTTATGGATTCCGGGGTAACCTCCCATTGTGTGTTAGGGTCCAAAGGGGGGTTGCCCCCGACGCCCGAAAAATTTCGGATTGGTGAGTACCCCGCCTCCTCTGTTTTGGGGGGGGATCGGTGGTTTTTCTTTTCCTTTTAAACGGTTGGGGGGCCCAGAATTTCCCTTTTTTTTTCCGCACCCCCCCCGTGTTGCCCCTTTCCCCGGTTTTGGGGGGTATCCCGGGGGATGGGGGGGTAGCGCATTTCCCCCCTTGGGCCGAATTGGCACGGCACGGGCTTGCTACCCGCTGCGGCAGCGCCTTGGGTTTGGGTCCCAGCGGGTTTTCCAACGCACGCTGGCGTTCCAGAGGGGGGGGAAACACTCCCCCGCTTTCCCATTGCTGGCTTTTGGGCACCCGGGCTGGTTTTTACTTTGCGCCCCCCTTTTGGGAAACCCGGGGCGGTCCCGCGGCTTTTCCCGAGCGGGCCGGCGGGGGTATTTTCTATCGGCTGCTGAGGTTGGGGGGGGGGGGTTTCCCCCAGGGGCTGCGGGTCCTCCTTCCCCCGCTTCTGCGGCTTTTCTTGGGGTGCCCCCGGGGGGTCGCCCCGGGGGGGGCCGCACTTCAAATTTAGCCCCCGGGCTTCTGGAGGCTTGGGCGTGCCTGGGCCCAACTAGACCGCGCCCTTTCCTAGCCGGGCCCCCCGGGGGGTCCCAAGGGGGTCCGGCTCTCCCAGGATGGGGCAGGAACCTTCCACCTGGGCTTGTTTTGGGGGCGGAGCCTAAACACCTTTTTCCAGTTTGGGGCGTTCCTGATTTTTTTGCTTCATCTCCTGGCTACGAGGAGGACCAGACCTTGGGTGGTAAGTTGGCCTTTCGGGGCCACCGATCCTCCCCACGAGCCCTCACCCTTCCCCTTCCAAGGGGGGGGGTTTAAAACCGGCACTGAAAGCGGGGGGCGATTTACTTCGCTTGCAACCGTTGCCACAAAAGTTTTTTTTTGCGGCCACCCCCATCCCCTTTTTTGGCCCTTGCCTGCCCCCGCCGACCGCCGCGGGGTCGACCCCCTCCTGTCAGATGGGTGGCCCCAAAAAAAAAAAAGGACCAGGCCTCCCCCCTAGCTGGGGGTGACCTTCCGACTGTCACAGGTTATGATTAGGGCCATATACGCATGCCGTCCTGCCCCGCTGCCAGCCTGCACCTCCCGGGGTCCAGGCCCGGCGCAGCCCTACGGAACGTTTGCGTAGAGGGTTAGATCCGCTCTCCCTCGCTCACAAACCTGAGCCTCTCCTGATATCAGTGGTCGGAGAGGGACGCTCCAACCCGCGGCTTCAAGTGGGGACTCCTCTGATTCTGACTCGAGGCCAAAAAGGGAAATGTAAACCCAATTTCCAAGCCCTGAACGGGCAGTGGGAGACTCCCTTCATGTAAAGGGGGATGATGTCTCGCCTCCCAGGGGGAGGTCTCCTTTAAGGAGCACGCAGGGGTTTGGGTTTTTTCCCTGCACCCCCGGAGTTTTGAGGAGCTGATTCCCAAAGGGAATAAAACATCCTAAAGGCGCGGTTCCCAGCAACCCTTAATGCCTTTGTCCCTTTCCCCGAGAAGGGTGAAAAAAGTGGTGGGGGGGTCCCTCATGGACGCCCCAGTCTCACGTTCTAAAAATCTACAGCCATCCTGTCTCACGCGGCCCTTTGTGACCCCAAAACAGGGTCTGGAGGTTTTTTGTAGGTCCGCCTTGAGGGGGCCGGGGCACGCTAACCTGCGTTGCGGCTTCATGGGTTAGCAAAGTTGCAGGGTCGGGCTAAGCAGCTCCAGCAGGGCGTCAGCTAGCCCCCCAAAAGGGGAGTTGTTGGCCTCCTCCTCACTGTCGGTTGCTTGAATTTCCTGTGCACACTTCTTTTGAGTACCCGTTTAGGGGCCTACGCCTTTCCCCTTGGGGTTGAACTTGGCGGGGGATGCACCTCCAAAAGTTATTGGTGCCCTTCCCGTTTTCGGGGGGAAGCTTTTTGGGGCAAACGTTTTATAAATTTAATTCAGAGGCCACAGGGGGTTTGTAGCACGCTCCTCCCTCAGAGTCGGCCGGCCCCGGGGCATCAGTTAGGGAAACACGCCCCGTGCAACCTTTCGGGCCTTACGAAAACCGGCTGCAGGAAAGGCCCCCGCCCTCGAGACAAAACGTTTTCCCCAGCCGACCAGCGTCATCCTGGGGGTCTCCAGAACCCCAGGGCCTCCCCCCCAAATCGTCTGAGGTCTGCCCCCACTCAAGGCCCTCCGGGTGGGGGCCGTCTCCTCAGTTCCAAGAGACTGGCAGGTTCTAGTCCCACGAGCCTGGGTCGAGGTCGTCTCGACAGGTTACAAAATTTGTTTTCCATCGGTTTCCCCCACACTTTTTTTTTCTTTCTTTCCCCCCCCGCCTCTCCAGTCCGGGGGTGGCTTTTTTTCAAGCAACCCTACCCTCTGTCTTCAGGGGGTGATTGGCCCGTCCCCCAATCTGAGAGATTTCTGGGTTCTACTCAAACTCTTTATGGGCCCCAAAAAATGCGGGTCGGTGAGACCAGTTTTTTGGGTCTCAAGAGGCTCAAAAGGTTCGTACGGTTCCCGGGGTTTCGCATGGGAAACACTCCCCTCGGGGGTTTGTCACTGGGGCAAAACAAAATTCCTGGCCGCCAAGACATTTAGGGGCGCTAACTCCACCTATTGCCCCGGTCACCGCGTTCCTCGGTTTTGCAGTAGGGGCAGAACATTTTTCACCCAGCTCTGCCCTTTTGGGTTTTTCGGGCCGCACCAAGGGTTTTTTCACCCCTATAGCGATTTTGAGCTCAGGCGACCATCATCCCAATCTGGACGACCTCCGGTGAAGGCCCCTTCTCGCTCTCCTGGAAAGGATCAGGGTCACCCTAGACGTTTATACGCTTTCCCGGGGTTTTTCAATTTCGACAATCTGTCGATCCCAGCTCAAAAGGGTGGAGTTCCTGGGGATACACTCGACACTCAGGGGGCCCCCAAATGTTCCCCCCGGCCGGAGAAGGTTTTTGGGAAATTTTCAGGCAGATGTCTCTGTCGGGGCATCACACCCCAATACACCCGCACTTTCATGCGGTTTTCTCGGCAGGATGGTGGGTGCGTTGAGGCTTGGCTTTGCGCAATTTCACTCTCGCCCTCTGCGCGGGCGATCCAGCCAGGGGGGACAAGTCCCCCATGACCCTGGCACATGTTTGGCTGCCATCCCGGGTGAAAGGGCCCACCCGGGGTGGTGGCTAAGTTCCCCGCGTTGCATCAGGGGGGAAATGTTCCTGCCCCCGCAGGCTTTGGGGTCTCACCACGATGCCAGCGTAGGGGGGGGCCCGTTTTCGGCTCCTGGACGACTCGGGGCCCCTGGGCTCCACGAATCCGGGCCCCCAGATAATTCCTGGAGCTCCGGGCCCCTTTTTTTGGGACTCCTTCATTGGGCCCGATAATTTGGGACAGCCCTTCGATTCAGTCCGAAAATGCACGGCATTTGCCTATCAAATCACCAGGGGGGCACCCCGAAGCGGGCGGTTTTTTAGGAAACCGCAAGGATTTTCGCTGGGGAAAAATCGGTTCCGGCATTTATCCGGGGGAAATTTTATCCCAGGGGTAGAAACTGGTTTGGCCCCCCCCCTCAGTCGGACGACAACCCCCCCCGGAAGGGGCGCTTTTTCCGGAAATTTTCACCACCTTTCGGGGAAAAGGGGAACTCCAACTAGACCTATTTGCATCCCTCGAAACACCACTACCGACCTATGTGTCCAACCAGGGATCCCCGGCCCTAGCAGCAGATTTCGTTAGTCCTGCTTGGAGGCATTTTTTACCCTAGCTATCTGTTTCCTCCTTGGCCTCCCCCTTTCCCAGGGGCTCAAGCGCCTCAAGTCCGGAGGGGACCTCTACCCATCGCCCCGGACTGGGCCCCGCAGGCCGGTCCGGATCTCTCCCCTGCTGGGAACCTCCTTGGCCCTCCCTTGCGTCCAATCTCCTCTCACAGGGCCTCTGGCCCCCTACCTTACCACAGCGGTTTTGACGCGTGGCTGTTGAAACCCGCGAACTAAAAACTCGCGTCTGGGCCAGGCGGTTATCCAGACCATGATTGGCGCGCAGCCGCAGTCCGCCCGGGTCATTACCTACCTGGAAATCTTTTTTTACCTGAGCGAGGGCCCCAGGTTTCCCCCCCCTTAGTATTTTTCGGTTCCAAGGGACTATCTTCCTGCAGTCAGGCCTAGCTCGGGCTCAGCCCCGTCTTCCCTGAAGGGTCAATTTCTGCTC
Source organism: Phyllomedusa bahiana (assembly GCA_025379985.1). Lineage (NCBI taxonomy): Eukaryota > Metazoa > Chordata > Amphibia > Anura > Hylidae > Phyllomedusa > Phyllomedusa bahiana. Next base: position 45,159 of record JAODAL010015190.1, on the reverse strand, counting down.
TCTCATTTTTAGCCAATTTGCCCCGCCGCAGGGTTTAAAAAATTTTTTTTCAGGGGGTCGCCATTCATCCCCCCGTTTTAGGCCTATAAACCGTGGACTTTAAAATTTTGTTTGAAGGCCATCAGTCTTCACCTTTTAGCCGTACGGGAGGGCTCCCCTTTTTTCTTTCTTTGGAAGGTGGCATTTTTTTGGCCATTACTTCCATCCGCCGAGTGTTGGAACTGGCGGCTTTTTATGCAAATCCCTTTTTTGATTTTGCTAAAGGGCAAAAATGGTTTTTCCCCGGTCCCTTCGTTTTTTTCCCAAAAATGGTGTCTTTTTTCACATAATGAGGGCAAGTTTCTGCCCTCGTTCTTTTCCCCTCCCCCCATCATCCCCGAAGCGGGGCTTGCAATTTTTTGGACGTGGTCAGGGTTTTTTGCATCACCTCTCTGTCACCGAGTCCTTTAGGCCCCCGGATGCGCTCTTTGTTGTTTTCCCGGGCGGCCCCCCGCAGGGGCCTGCGGCCTCTAAGGCCACCCTTGCCAGCTGGATCCATCGGGATTTGGAAGCCTATCGCTAAAGGGGGGATCCCCTCCGCTTCGGGTCACGCTCATTCCACCGGGCGTTGCGCCTCCTGGGGGTCGGATCAGGCTTTACATTACAGGTGTGCAAACGGCCACCGGGGCTTCGGTCCATACTTTTTCTAAATCTATCAATACAACCCTTGGGCCTCGGCTGATGCAAGCCTCGGCCGTAAAAATACTTTAGGGACTTCCCTTAGGGTTTTTCACTGCTGAAAATTTTTTTTTCCCTTTTAGTTTTTTTTTTTTTTCCCCACCCTCTGGGACAGCTTTGGACATCCCCAAAGGGCGTGTCCCCCAATAATGATTGGCGAGAAAAATGGGTTTTTGTATTACGTAAAATCCCTTTTTCGCCCTTCTTGGGGGAAAAGGCCCCACCCTCATGTCTTGTTTCAGGGTCGGGGTGTCTCTTTCTCCAGCCACGGGTTTTGGGACCCAAAAAGACACCTGGCGTCAGCAGGAGGGATATAGCCCCGGGCGGGGGCCCGACTCGTTTGGTCCCCTAGTGCCCCCCTCCGAAGCAACGCCTTACCCAAGGGGCTGTGTCCCCCAATGAATTGGGCGAAAAGGGATTTTAAGGTAAGACAAAAAACCATTTTTTCAAGGCCAAAGGGCAGTTTTTAGCCTGTTTTGGTGGGAAATCACTTCTTGGCAAAACCCCTTTAAGCTTTTTCTTAGTTGGAGGATTTAGTTGGGAAAATATTGGTAATCAGTTGCTGCAAGGCAAATTGTGTGTAATTATGTTACAGCAATTGGGGTGTGTACCTGACTGTCAGCACTGATTGGACAGTTTTTGACTGTCAGTGTGTGTGTGTGTGTGTGCAGGGACACTACTCTTTGAAAGCCGAAGTGGTAACACCCAACTGACTGGTTCAGTAATACATTTGTAGGAGAAATTACAACACAAAATTTTTATTTAATGGGGAACACAAGTATTAACTAAAACCGATAGGTTAGGAGATGTCACAGGTTCTCTTCAATAATTGTTATGTCTGTACAATTAAAGGGTTTTTCTCACCACCTCGGTTGTTCCCTGCTCTGTCTGCTTTCAGTGTTTTCAATTTTAAAAAAAAAGGGGGTGTCTTTATCATGTGCTGGAGGGCATGACTACTGATGAGGTCCCACCTTTATGCTTGATTCTAAGGCCTATCCCCACGCATGGTATTTTGGTCCGTTTTTCAGACGGTTTGCGGTTTTACAAATCATCTGTAAACCAACATGCAACGCTCCCCCAAAGACTTTAATAGAAAATCCATGCAGCAGTCCCTAGTGAATGGATTCTCCGCCAGACGGTTTTTGACACCGCCGGCGTAACGCAAAACTCAGAACATGTTCATTCTTCGGCCTGGTTTTCAGGCAGAACATGTGGGTGCGAAGGGGGACAGCTTAAATCAGCAAACCACAGACAAAAGCCGTCCCTCCTACGTGCCAAAAAAAGGCAAAATACCGGTAGGAAAATCCGTCCGGTATTTGGTCTTTGCCATGGGAACGCAGCCTTAGGGTATGTTCACACGGCGTGTTGGATCGATTTTGGATCCGTTTTTTAGATTCATGTTTCGGACCCTAAACGGACCCAAACACGCATTTAACAATGTGCAGTGTGATTTATATTGCTTTCAATGTAAAGCACGCACTGGCGTTCAGACGAGTGATCACCGATGCGTGTTTTACATGCGTCTTTCTGATGCGTCTTTTGGATCCTCTCAAAGAATTGTCATGTCAATTCTTGACCCGAAAGACGCAGCAGACGCCCTATTTAAAACTATAGGGTGCGTTTCTGCTGCAGCCAAACACGCAGGTGTGTGTTGGATGTGTTTTGGATGAATTTATGCAGCAATTTTTGGATCCAAAATGGATCCAACACGCCGTGTGAACATACCCTAAGAAAGAGTCGCTCTTTATTGGGAGTGAGAGCAGCATCACAGTATATATATGCTATAGTCGCCCTCCATTCTGCTTCCCTACAATGATGCCTGAGTAATGTTTTCTGTCTGATAAGATTGGCTGTATAGCTGGTCTTGAGCTCTGTTCTGAAGTTTACAACAATCCTCTGCTTGGCTTATTCTCCTGTAGTCCTCTAATGTAGGAACGCAGAGGATCGTTGTAAGTTGCACTACAGAGCTCAAGACGAGCCATACAGACGATCTTATGAGGAAGACCATCAGGAAATAAAACATTACTCAGACAGCATTGTAGGGGAGCAGAACGGAGGGTGACTTTCCTTATCTTCCTGAATAGCCAATCACTGAATCAAAGGGATATATCATAAACTATAAAGTCTAATCACTGAAAATAGAAATGGTTAAAAATTTAAATTAAAATTTGTTAAAATTTCAATGAGACCTGAGACAATTATATATAATCACACATAAATAAACAAGTCCAATAACTATATATAAAGTGACACAGTGCTTAGTGCCTACTAGGGTCAAATAGTTAGATATGTCAAAATAGAGTTAGAGGGGTAGACAAAATCGTCCTACTCACAGTACCCGTCCAGAAATGCTTCAAAAAGTAGATTTCTCTGCAGGATCCAAATTGGTGAACATAAACGCATCCAATGTTCTGTTCTAGGACTAATACAAGGACCATGGGATAAAGGATATCCACCTATCAATCCCTTACAAACACCCCTACCTATACAGCAGGGGTACCGACCTGAAAAAAAGGGCGACCCTACCCTAGACGACTAACTCTGTTAGCCCCTGCACTAATAGCAAAACCTGACTAGTTTCCCCGTGCAAATTCACGGTATCCTCAGGGGTATAAGAATGTCACCTGTCAGATAGGCTAGACTGGTGTGTACAACATCACCTCTGTCTGCCGCTACAATATAGCCTCATGGGGAAAAAATGTCACTAGGTCTTCCTGAAAAGATCAGCTCTGTAGCTAGTCTTGAGCTCTGTACTGGAACTTACAACAATCCTCTGCTTAGCAAATTCCCCTGTAGTCCTCTAATTTAGAAACCAGCAAGAGAATTAACTAAGCAGAGGATCGTTGTAAGCTTCAGTGCACATCTTGATCCGAGCTATACAGCCAATTTGTACATGAAGATGATCCATAAATGTGTAAAAATTATTATAGATCACAGCAGGGAAATAAGAGCTCCCACAATGTATAACCTATTGTTGAAACGACCATACAATAGAGCGGTGTAGACCACAACTACACAATGCTGATGCTGAGAAATGATTCTGAACTACTGCACATGCCCTGAATCATTTCACAAGCTGGGAGGTGGAAGATACAGGATGGTTGGAAAGGGGACCAACCATGTTGCCTGCGCTAGAATGCCCGCTCCCATGATCATGACCAGGTGGAGAGACAGAAATGACGGTAGAGAACCGGCAACCAATGCTGGAGAAGGGGGCAGGATCCGACCATGGCACTATTGAGACAGAAGGTACGGAACTGCTGCTAAACAATCGCATTTATTACTATAGTTCAACAAAAGGGACCATAAAAATAACCAACTTTGTAATAAGTTTCTATGATCTTTGTGAGAAAACCCTTTTAGCTTCATAAATAGTTGTAGCCCAACACTGCTTTAATGTTAAAGATTAGGGACTGTCAGATTTCCAAGATGTCATTACAGAGCTTTGTGTAATCAAGTGTTATCTTTTCCCAGGCCCTGTACAATAATCTGAGAAAAGAAAAATATAACTGTCCCTTAAGACTTTAGTAAAGGAGCTAAACTGTTAGGAATCTGTATGATGACAACCATGTCAACCATTTCAAAGGTCGACCAGAAGAACCATGAATTGAGCTCTAGGTTATAATACAAGCTGTAACTCTGGATCGGTGCAACTGAAGTGACCACAATAGATTTACAAATTTGCTTAATTTTTATTGCATGAATTATATATTGGTAGAATAATATTCTCCATAATGTGGATGTTGGACTATCATATCATTGTGCTTGTTTAAGGGACTCATTACTGGACTAATTTATGGATTAATTGCCACGTCAAAATAGAGCGGGTGGTTTGGGCATCTTAATATTCTACAGAAATAAGTTCCATATATTCTACCTTCCTGCTCTTGGTAATCTATTTCAGATCTTCGCAAGCAAATTGTTTCACCTGATTGTGATATCAAGTTGACAGGCCATGTGTCTTGGGTTGGGAAGACGTCAATGGAAGTTAAAATGCACATGTTACAGGTGGGTTACACTTGGGGCTCATCTAGAGCCATTTCTATTTCTTTATTGTAGACAAGTCCCAAAACACATTCCAGAGATGACTTGGATTAAGATCTCCACTGGGAAGTCCTCTTCCCCTTCTTCAGAGTGTTTTCATAAATATATAAAACACCATTTCCTTTCTACGGAAAGTGAAGATTGTACATTCTGTACGAACGGTAGATACAGAGGGGAAAAAAGGTATTTAGTCAGCCACCAATTGTGCAAGTTCTCCCACTTAAAAAGATGAGAGAGGCCTGTACTTGACACCATAGGTAGACCCCAACTATGAGAGACAATATGAGAACACAAATCCCGAAAATCACATTGTCTGATTTGGAAAGAATTTATTTGAAAATTATGGTGGAAAATAAGTACAACAACAAAAGCTCATCTCAATACTTTGTTCTATATCCTTTGTTGGCCATGACAGAGGCCAAACGTTTTCTGTAAGTATTCACAAGGTTGGCACACACTGTTGCTGGTATGTTGGCCCATTCCTCCATGCAGATCTCCTCTAGAACAGTGACGTTTTGGGGCTGTCGCTGGGCAACACGGACTTTCAACCCCTCCAAAGGTTTTCTATGGGGTTGAGATCTGGAAGCCACTGCTTCGTTTCCCCAGCGTTGTGCTATGGATCATTGTCATACTGAAAGACCCAGCCATGTTTCCTCTTCAATAGCCTTGCTGATGGAAGGAGGTTTGCATTCAAAAATCTCACGATATACGGCCCCATTCATTCTTTCATGTACACGGATCAGTCATCCTGGTCCCTTTGCAGAGAAACAGCCCCAAAGCATGATGTTGCCACCCCCATGCTTCACAGTGGGTATGGTGTTCTTTGGATGCAACACAGCATTCTCTCTCCTCCAAACACGACGAGTTGTGTTTCTACCAAAAGGTTCTACTTTGACATTCTTTATGACATTCTCCCAATACTTTTCTGGATCATCCAAATGCTCTCTAGCCAACTTCAGACGGGCCCGTACATGTACTGGCTTAACCAGGGGGACATGTCTGGCACTGCAGGATCTGAGTCCCTGGCGGAGTAGTGTGTTACTGATGGTAGTATTTGTAATGTTGGTCCCAGCTCTCTGGAGATCATTCACTAGGTCCCCCTGTGTGGTTCTGGGATTTTTGCTCACCGTTCTTGTGATCATTTTGACCCCACGGGGGTGAGATCTTGCGTGGAGCCCCAGATTGCAGGAGATTATCAGTGGTCTTGTATGTATTCCATTTTCTAATTATTGCTAATACAGTTGATTTTTTTCACACCAAGCTGCTTGACCATTGCAGATTCAGTCTTCCCAGTCTTGTGCAGGGCTACAATATTGTTGCTGATGTCCTTGGACAGCTCTTTGGTCTTCACCATAGTGGAGTTTGGAGTGTGACTGTTTGAGGTTGTGGACAGGTGTCTTTTTTACTAATAAGAAGTTCAAACAGGTGCCATTACTACAGGCAATGAGTGGAGGACAGAGGAGCCTCTTTAAGAAGTAACAGGTCTGTGTGAACCAGAAATCTTGCTTGTTTGTAGGTGACCAAATACTTATTTTCCACCATAATTTGCAAATAAATTCTTTCCAAATCAGACAATGTGATTTTGGGGATTTGTTTTCTCATTTTGTCTCTCATAGTTGGGGTCTACCTATGATGTCAATTACAGGCCTCTCATCATTTTAAGTGGGAAAACTTGCACAGTTAGTGGCTGACTCAATACTTTTTTCCCCACTGTATGTACTAATGAATGGCACAAAAATGTTGAATTGCCAGAGGAAATGCAAAAACTCTAGATGTATATAAGAATATATAACACGGTTGAGTCTCATTATCATGACCACCAGCTAATATCCAGAGTAACCACTGTGTGCAGCATGGACAGCAGCTAGATGGGCTGGGAGAGACTCAGTGCGGTCCTGGTAGGTTGTCACGGATACCCATAAATCAACCTTGAAGATCGAGGTGGTCCCACAGACGCTTTCACTACTTAGGTTAACCCAAAAGTCCTTAAACCAATAAATTACTGAAAGCTTTGTACAGTATACAGCATAGTAGAATATGCAGACTGAAAAATTCTATCACTGAAATTGCTGTTTAGCACTTTGTATGTCACAAACAGACCTGATTGTGGCACATCAGTAGTGAGTTAAGGTGGATGACTCTTGTTTGATTGTTTCATAAGGAATTCTTGGGATACATGTGGGATCCACACCTTATATGAGCAGACAGTTTGGGTCTATTGAAGGACCTTAGAGCTGTCTGACTATATTTACTGCTAGGCCGTAGTTAGGTATGCCTGCGCCTTACCAATGCCCTATGTACTATAAGTACAAAGGCAAGAAGGCTGACATATTGATATATTCATTGGTGTATGGAGTAAATAAAAAAACAAATTTAAAAACTACATATAAAAACTACTATAATCTAAAAATAACAAATTATAAAAATTCATATAAGTTAACACTTAATACATATGTACCTTAATATGGCACAAATATAAAAAAAAAACTTACAAAAAGCCCGCTGGAATGTAAATAAGATAAAAAAATTCATGTTCTAAATGTGAAGTTAAGCCTTAACGCATCTTTACAACATATACATAACCTCACTTATTAGTTTGGTCCAATTATTTGGCAATCAATTGAGAAAAATGATAACATGCACTGTGAAATCGTATCTCCTACTTTTTTTTGGAATGTTATGCCAAAGTGTAGTTAGGCCATATCCCCACGGCACCGGTTTGTGTCCGGTTTTGCAAACTGTCTGAAAAGCCGGCCGAAAAACATTGTGCTTGTTCATTCTTCCATCGGGTTTTCAGATGGAATATGAACAAGTGAATGTGAAGGGGGAAGGATTTTCTCTGCTAATCACGGAGAAAAGCCGACCCCCTGCGGTCGTGTGCACGGCACAAAAAACGGACAATACCGGTCGGATAAACCAACCGGTATTTGTCCTGTGCTGTGGGGACGCGCCCTTATAGTATGTCTTGGGTATCCATATTAGTATATTATAGGTAGACTTATACTGTCTGTCTGTTTTATACATGTTATTGAAGCAGTCATATGTTTTTCCATGAAGCTCCATGATGGTGTTTTCAGTCCAGTTTTAGACGCAACATTTGTGATGGTGGCCAGAGATCCAGAGAACAGGAGGTATGTTTTATAAGTAATTATATTGTTACATTAAAAAAGCCTACTGGCAGACCTCCTTCACGTCCATTTTTTATGTGGGAGCTGAATGTTAATAATTATGTGGAAGTTTGTGAAATATGATAACCAGATTATATATTCTGATATACTTATATCTTCCCATTTTAGACCTGCATTTGTGAACCCTTTAGTTCCGGATGGTCCTGAAGAGGAAAACCTTTTAAAGCAAGGAGAAAGTATGTACTTGTTTGTTCTTATTTTACAACTACCACCATGTTCTCTTCTATTTTGCACTTTGGTTGCTCCTTTAGTTTATCAGATCGTTTTTGTCATTTATTTTAGTGAACAAGTTAAGACGAGTTGAATTCAGCACAGCCTCTTTACTAAAAATGGCTCCAACCGCCGAAGAAAGGAAGATTGTACATGACATGTTTCTAAACACGCTAGATACAAAGTAAGGGCCAAAGGAAAAAAATAATGTAAATAAGGTACTGGTGTCTTTTTACAGAGGCGATTTCTGTTCCAGTCGTTAGAGAATACAAGCTTTCTTCTTGTTTCTGTAGCATGTGATGGCATGGATTTCTGCAAAAGAAATGTCTTCATTCCTGTAAGACTGTAAGATCTCATCCCCACAGCAAAGGACAAATACCGGTTGGTTTATCCGACCGGTATTTGTCCTGTTTTAGTGCCGTCCCCACGGCGCCGGGGGACGGTTTTTCTCCGAGATGAGCTGGGAAAAGCCCTCCCCCTTCCCATTGATATGTTCATATTCCGTCCGAAAACCGGACGGAAGAATGAACATGTTCAATGTTTTTCAGGCGGCCGGCGGTTTAGTTTGCGGTTGGTTTTTCAGACGGTCTGCAAAACCGCAAACCGTCTGAAAAACCGGCCGCAAACCGGTGCCGTGGGGACATGCGCTTTTGGATACGTTTTCAATCCGAAAAACGCATTCAAAAGTGCTGTGTAAAATGCATCCAACACACATTGTGCATGTTTGCATGTGTTATTGCTGCAATAGAAACGCACCCTATAGTTTTAAATAGGGTCCCTGCTGCGTCAAACGGACCTAGAATTGACATGTCAATTCTTTAAATGGATTCGGAAGACGCATCAGAAAGTCACATGTAAAACACGTATTGCCTGAACGCCGATGCATGTCTTACATTGAAAGCACTGCACATTGCTAGATGCGTTTTTGTGTCCGTTTAGGGTCCGAAACACGGATCCAAACACGCATCTAAAAACGGATATAACAGGCCGTGTGAACATACTCTTAGTCACACGCATTTTTCTCAAAATTATTTGGCGCCAGTTTCTTCAAATGAAAATCTAGAGACACGTTTCTCTTAGAGAGGCTGCCAGCTCATATTTTTAATAGCATAGTTAGGCCCTTATAAAATGTACAAAATTCTACTCTCCCATCACCTTTGTTCCAGCTTCCAGCCGTCCTCAGCAGCCTCCAGTCTTTCTTTTATGGTCTGCAACTTCCAGACGGAAATGTCGCGGCTAAAGCTGCAGCAGTCATGTGCTACTCAGATAAATCACCATTCTGAGTGGTTCACTTCCAAATGATAATATAATTGAGTGGCACAAGACCACTGCAGCCAATCAGCAGCTGTAGCAGTGACATGGCTGCTAGGAAGACAGAAGACGGACAGCAGGTGAGGATGCTGCGGCGCTTAAACGAAGGTGAGGGGAGGAGTGAGTAGAATTTTTTTTTTTTTTTTTTAAATGGGTCCAACTGTACTAATAAAAATAGGAGCTGGACAAACCCTTTATCTGCCGCATTAGATTCACAGGTATTATTCTGATGGAAATTGCTATCATTCATTAATTTTTTTTCTTCAGGTTTTCACTTTATTTTTTAAACCAAGCTGAAAAAAGGTGGAAAATTTACAATTTGCTTTGTACTGCTGTTCTGTTCTTGCTGCTTTAATCTGTTGAAGACTAAAGCATGATGTTGGTGTGAGCAAAGCCTAAGATCATCACTTCACGTTCTTAAGCCTTGCCTTACACATTGGATAAACAGCAGCCAGACCTGCCAATTTCAGAGAGACCAGATGACCATCTAATTTATATAGTGGACTCCCAACTCTTCCTTGACATGATGATGTTGGGGGAGAGGAGGATCAGGAAGTTGGATTTCTGTGGGGGGGAGATGAGCTGTCAGCTGAGGTGCCTGAAAGTAATTTATTCCTCTCTTTCTATAGAGAACATATGAACATTTGGGAGAATTGAATGTGTATGAGAGGACCAGTAGATATAGCTGTTGACTGAATGAGCTTTTGGCCAACAGCTTACTAATACGTATGGCCTGTTTCATGTGGTACTAACTCGAAGCCACTTCCTTGTCACAGGTCGGCTCATGGCTAGCTATGAGACTACCATGTTTACCGAATGATGAAGGCGGCACTTTTTGCTGTGCTCTCCATTAATTTCAATGGGAGTTTTGAGTATAACTGAGTGAGTGTCTTCAGCTATATTCAGAACTCCCATAGCAATAAATGGGGAGGATGGCCACGAGTGATGTTGTCCTCATTCTGTAACCCAGTTGTGAGCTGAGCTGGCCTGTATCAAGGAAGTGGCTTGGTGGGAACAGCCCCTTAAAGGTTTATAGCATCATAGTTACAGTATATTGTACTTTTGTTAGTTACAGTATAATGTACTTTTGTATAGCAGTACTCCATTTAAGAATATCCTCCAGCACTCCAAAAATTTTCAAAAATAAAACGCACTTTATTCCAAATTCTTCATTAAAACATGATTAAAAATTCAAAGAAACTAAATGGCCAAATGTCCCAGCCCATTGACCTGTTTAGGGGGGTAAGGCAGGGATGCCCCTTGTCACCCATTTTATTTGACCTCTCAATGGACCATTACTATACTACATATTCAAGATCAAACGTTCCAAGCATTAAAAAAGGAGGGTAAGGAGACGAAACTGACCTGCATACGAGATGATTATTATTAATGATAGCAAACCCCCTAAAAATTCCCTAAGTAATGTTTTAGCAACCATTAGAGCCAAGGGAAGAATCTCGGGCTATGAGATCAACCGTAGACAAGAGCGAGGGCCTTCTCCTAAAAGGGACCACCGAAACCCTAATGGCAAGGACAAAACGAGATACAATGGTGTACCTCCTCCTTACGGTATTTAGAGTATTCCCTCACAAGAGACCCGTCACAAATGTAACCGGCTAACCTCGCTAAAATACATCGCGGCAGCGGACCGCACTCTTAAGTCTTGGGCCGGACAAACCCTTAAAATTTTATGGGGAGGGCCAACCTTATTAAGATGATAGAATTTCCTAGATTTTTTAATTTGTTTCAGATGTTGCCATGTATATCAGCCCCAAAGACGAAAATAAAAAATGCTTTGTACCGCACGTATATAGGGGCGGGAAGAGGCGCGAGTTCCTTTTCATATATTATGCCAGCCAAAGGCAAATGGGGCATTGGATTCCCTAATATAAGGCTTGTATAAACCTGGCGGCGTTGGGCAGGAAAATAACAGATTGGATTCGGGGTACGGAAGTGTTCACGAGTATTGCATGGATAAACTTTTTTTGCCCACATAACACTTGTAAACTTCTTACATACCACATTCGAGAAAATCTCTGCGGAGCTTCGAACTAACGTCTTTCTTATGCCGGTTTGGAAAGCTTGGAACAAAATAAGGCGACAAAAACATATGTCCCTCACCTACTCGGTCCATCTGTCTCTGATCTCTAACCCCGAGTTCCAGCCGGCAGACCACATGCGGTGTTCACTAGATTACATCAAGAAGGCTTCAATCTGTAAAACATTGGATAAAACTGCTCAACACATCGACCATATTCATTGGCGAGCTGCAGCTAATGACCGTCTGTACATATCCCTTTCTTTAACTACCTTCAGGCTAGCACTACTGTATGTCTGTGCTGCGACACCTGGAAGAGGCGGACCCGGGACTCGGGCTTTGAAAAAAGTCATAACGCTCCTACTACGAGACGCTTTACACCCCTCCACCATCTACAGATATAAATTTTTGATACCTTAGATTATACCTCTGCTCCGTCACAGCTAGCGAATGGGGGCAAAAAAATCGGAACTAACTCCGACCCGTATCTTGGAGGCAATGCGACGCACCCCCCTAAATCCTGCCCTCAACGCGATACACAAAAAATGGAAAAAAAAGTGGCGCATAATGCGTATCCCAAACACCAGTTAAAAGGGATTTAAATGGGGAAATATACCAGTAGCAGCTGTTGTAAGTGTGGTTCCTCTGGAGCAGACCTGTACCATTGCCTCTGGAGCTGCCCTGAGATACAAAAATTTTGGGACAACATTATTTTGGGTTTTATACAGGAGTGTCTTGTGGGAAAATTTAATGGCACTGCTGCGTGGGCACTTTTGGGTGGTTAGAAGTCTCTAACCACACGCGAATGGAGACACGTCTACTACATATACTGGCCGCCGGCAGCCAGAAAGCCATAAAAGGGAGGTATGGCTCCAACAACCAGCCAACCTTCAAACAGTTTTTAGAAAAGTGTTGTTTCTTTTCCGGATGGACTGGTAGAAGCTGTACAAAACAAAGAAAGGCGGGTGAGGCAGTTTTTCCAGCTCTGGGGTACAATGTTAGCGTATTTCCCACCTCAGGGCCCGGCGTTACTTTACGTACATGCTTCGGAATGACATCTTGGTACCTACAACAGCAAATGGCAGGGAGGGGGCCAGTAATAGTAAAAAATTAGGGGTGAATAATGGGAGAGAGTCGCCAAAAGGACCGAGCAGCTCGTAACAAATCTGGCGTCCATGATGTAGAAAGAATAACTATACAACTGGGAAGAAGGATACACTCTGCCAGGAACATATAGAACTCACCCCGATTGAGACATATATTACCAGCAGAATGCATACACAGGCGGGTTGGACATCAAGGAAGTTCTTATACTTCGTTTGCCCTCCAAGGGGGGACACACAAAGGGGGGATCCGGGCAAGAGCAATAGGGGGGGTAAGGAGAGACTGAGGGGTCCTAGCAGGTGGGTCTCTTGACACTGCAGGGCCCGTCGAAATACCTTCCTAAGGAAGTACAAAACTATACAGACGCTTGTTATATGATTGGTTTAATGTTCAACTCAAATGTTAGGTAAAAAAAGGTAAGCAGAAAAAATGAGACTGTAACAGGGGCCTATACCTTGTATCTTAATACCTGTTTACATGAAGATTTGGGGTATTTTATTGGTAATCATTATATGTTATCAAACATGATTGTATTCTGTTGAATATTGATCTTTATATTTTAATCAAATGTCTTATATGCCTTCTGTATGCAGTTTTTGAATAAAAAGAATTTTTAAAAAAAAAAAAAAAAAAAAAAAATTCAAAGAAACATGACAACCACAAGAACGTCTATGCGTTTTGAGCCATGGTCACAATTAAGAGCCCTCTGATGCTGGCTTGAAACGCGTAGACATTTTTGTCTTTGTCATGTTTCATTGAATTTTTAATCATGTTTTAACAAAGAATTTGGAATAAAGTGCATTTTATGTTTAAACATTTTTGGAGTGCTGGAGGATATTCTTTGTTGTTGGAATACTGCCAATTTATCCATCTACAGCCGGATGTTCCTTCCGTACGCCCGGAAACATAGCAAGGAATGATCCTGCACAAATCTGAACTCAGACCTGATCGGGTGAGCTGATCTATTTTTGCATTTGATATTTCACTTTTGTATAGCAGCCGATCAGAATGTTTGTTTCATTTCTGACTGCAGCTACAAAATGTAAATTAATCTTTGGTTATCACTTCTTCTTGGAGACAGTGTTGGTAAATTGAAATTTCTTTCAGTAGCTAGATAGATTACCTTAGATTGTATAAAATACAATAGTAACCTGGTTGACCGCAAAACGCAGTCAGCCCAAACCCTCCACAAAGAGTGTCACTCTATGGCTAATAGAGGAAGATCCTCGTCATGGGAATAGCTCATATGAAATCTAAACCAGTTGCTTTATGGATGAGAGTAAAATGTATAATTGTGTAGACATTTATTGTATTAGGAATGTGTAATATGATCACCAGATAGATAATATCTTGCTTTCCCAGCATGGATATTTTTTAAAAGTGATGATTTCCTGAAGTGCTTTGTTCTTCTTACAGCACAGTGAGCTTCAGGAGCCGTATCTTGCCACCTAATTCAGTTTGGATGGAAGATGCTAAACTTAAGGGTTTGGAAATTTGTCATCCCCAGGTATTTTTATAAACTCTAAATGTGAAAACGTGAGCAAATAACAGATTATATTTACATAGTAACTCCTAATTTAATAGATCATACAATTCTAAATGCAGCACACCAAAGACGGTCTAATACTTATAATGGAGCATCCACAGTCAGATGTCATCCAGGACAATAATGGAAGTGTGTCATAAATAACAGCATCTATGTACTATCCTGAAATATATGGTGCCCTGTGCTGAAAACGGTGTCCTGCTTAACCCCATGATCAACAAGAGAGTTGTGTGTAAAGATTGTTTTATTAAAAAATGGGTTATAAATAAATGTTTCCTATCAATAACATTGGACACAGCACCTTGGACACAGGCCCTCACACTAGGAGGAAACCAAACGTGTTGGCTGCAACCGGACGGACTATATCACTCCTACTGATGCCAGGCTACTCCGTTTTAGCCTAGTGTCCATACAAGGCAGAAGCTGCTCTGCAGGTCTGCTACATTTTTTGTTTTCTTTTTCCCTTTCAGAAGGTGATGGAGTTTTTCCTCATCTGTCAAGTGGTTGCCACTGTGACGATGATTCCTCCTGGGGGTGCCAGGAAACCAGACAGCCGCCGTCTGTTTCTCCTTATACGCCGGTCACTCATCCCCACTTACCCCCACTGCAGTTCTCTTTTGGATACTGGTAACACCCCTCTGAAAAGAACTAGGTCCTGAAGACGTTGGATAAGTAAGTACTCCATCTTCAGCGTGCTTTGCCGCTGTGGCTGTGTCTCTTCTGCATCTTGCCTGTGGTGGGTCGTTGCGGGCGTGCTGCTCCCTTGTTGTTGGTTCTTCCCTTGTTGTTGGTGGTTCTGTCCGGTTGGGGTCTCCAGAGGGGCAGGAGTAGGTGCTGATGGCCAAACACTTTATTTCCGGGCTGGCAGCAGCACTTTGCAGCACCACGCATTTTCGCCATGGTACAACAGATCTTCCTTTCCACATCTCTTCCACGGGAGCCCTGGAGCTAAAAACAGCACATAAAAAGCTCCAGGGCTCCGTTGTCTGGGGCCTAAACACAGGCCAGGGCATCAGTGGATCCCTGGGAGTGGTCTATTCTGCCGAAGGTGGTTTAGCTTCTTTGCCATAGCTATGGTACTCCAGACGTTAATCTGTATTGCATTCCATCTCAGCTATCTGCTCCTGAATTATGTATCTAGGTCCCGAGATCCTCTGGCTCTCATTGTAAATATGCTCTTCCTTCCATGGACGCTGTTTGCGCTGGTCTACCTATCCCCCCCCCTCCCCCCCTCCCTCTTTTCCTCAAGTGTTCAAACCCCTCAAGAGTGAAAGGGTTCCGGGGAAAAACCCCATCTCCCAGTTTGGCCGGTAAAACCTGGAAAATTTTGAATTTTCACCCCCCCCCCCACCTTGTTGGAAAATATCCCATGAACCCTCCCTTTTCCGCCCGGGTTTTTCCCTTTTCCCGGGGTGTTCTATTGCATCCCATTTGTTTTTTTCGCCAATTCTTTGGGGGAACAGCACCTTGGGGTATACCCCTTCCCTAGGTGGCTGAAAACGGGTGGACCAAGCGTGTTGGGCCCGCCCCAGTGGCCTATATCCCTCCCGCTGACGCCAGGCTGATCAGTTTTCAGCCTAGTGTCCGTAGGAGGCAGACGCTGCTCCGCAGCTCTGCGGTGTTTCTTTGCAGATTGTGATTGAGCACCTGGCTCTCACCTGTTGGAAGATGACTGAGTGCCTGGTACCTTGTTGAAGGATGATAGGTGAGGCTCTATCAGGGGGGTCGTCAGCGCGTAATTTCACCGTGACATTTCTTTAGCTGGCTAATCTTCCTTTTTGCCGCTCACCCCCACCTGCCGCCTCCGCGGCCTCTTTTACGGATTCCAGTAGCCTCACCCCTGGGTGCATAGTACCGAAGGGGTGATGCCGCGACGCCCGAAGACTTTGGATAGGTGAGTACCCCGACTTCCTCTGTTTGGGGGTAGTTAGGGATTTTCTGTTTCTTTTTTATGGAGTTGGGGGGGCCTCAGGAATTCTGTTTCCCTGTGACAACAAAAGCCCCCCCTCCCCCAAGGGCGGGAGCACGCTCTCCTCCTTAGCCGTAGCTGGCGTTAGGCAGCAGGGCATGTTTGGCCTGCTGCGCCGGTTTTTGAGCGACCATGCGGAATCGCAGCGTTTCCACTGCGGTACCGCACGTCTGGGCATGGCACTGGCTGCTTGGGGTGTAGGATGGGTCCTCCCAGGGGCTGCAGGTTCTCTTTACCCGCTTTACCCGTTCCGACCATCCAAGTTCAAATTTAGTCCCTGGCTTCTGGAGGCCGCAACTAGGTCGCGCCCTCTCCTGGGCTTGTGCCGCTCCAGGGACCGCCCCTAACAGGTCTGGACCCCTCTCAGCAGCCCGGGCTTGTGTTGGGGGCAGAGCCTAGTCGCCATTTTTCTGGTGTCCTGGCTGCCTGCTGCATCTCCTGGCTTCCGTGGAGTATACAGCACCTTGGGGTGGTAAGATGGCCTTCTTTGGGCCATCTATCCCTGCCCTGCACACCTTGCAGCCATGTTCCTTTTCTAGGATGGGGGGATAAAGCCGCCCGCATCCAAAGCAGTGGCGACTTGTGTCGCCTGCGCCCGTTGACACAAGAAATTCTCTTGTGGCCTGCCCAGTGCCCTTTGTGCCTTTTGCGTAGCTCCTCAGCCGACTGCCGTGGGGCCCGACCCCTCCTGTCAGGGGTCGTGGCCCCGGAATGGGCCAAGTCTCTCGCACTAGCAGTGGGTGTCCTGGCCAGATTGTCCCAGGTTATGGTTTCGGCCATAGAGCATATGCTGTCTCTGCTTGCTGCCTAGCCTCGCACCTCCCAAGTGTTCGCGTAAGAGATTTTTCTGTCTGTTATAGACATCAGGGACGCTTATCTGCATGTCCTTATTTTCCAGGCCCACCAGTGGTTCCTGCGTTTCGCAGTAGTCTCACGGCACTTACAGTTCAGGGCTCTGCCGTTCGGCCTTGCAACTGCACCAGGGGTCTTCACAAAGGTCCTGGCGCCCCTAATGATGATCCTTCGTATCAGGGGCGTGACCGTTATTCAATATCTGGATGACCTTCTGGTGAAGGCTTCATCTTGATGCGCCTGCCTGGACAACATCTGGATCACCCTAGGCACCTTAGTACGCTTCAGGTGGATAGTCAATTTCGACAAGCCCTGTCTGATCCCATCACAAAGGTTTCTGGGGATGATTCTCGACTCTTGGGTGGCCAAAGTGTTTCCACCAGGGAAGGTCCAGCAGTTACATTCAGACGTTTCTCTACTTCTGAATCGCACCCTGTATACTCTTCGCACTTGCATGCGGGTTCTCTGCAGGTTGGTGGCTGCCTTCGAGGCTGTGTCCTTTGCGTCGTTTCATTCTCGCCCTCTGCAACAGGCAATCCTGTCTTGGTGGGATGGGTCACTAATGTCCCTGGTTACAACGGTTCGCCTACCACCCCAGGTTTGAGAAGACCTTTGCTGGTGGCTGGCCTCCCCTGCATTACATCAAGGGAGGTCATTTCCTTTTTTTTTTTTTTTTTTTTATAACTTTTTATTGAAATTCAATGTCAACAAATTACAAATTGTGTAAAAAAGAACTTTGTATGGTTACATAGCAACATAATAACATGGCTGAAATAACATACATTACTGAGCTTGACACTGAACATGCATTTTCTTTTTTTTTTTTTTATATCCTCTTAAACTACTTTACTAATACCTAATAATAAACTTCAGCGCTATATTATTGTAAAGCAGATTAACGAATAACTACCTAATATGACTACTTTTATCTAAACAATCTATGCACTGAAAGATGTACTGCTCCTTACAGTTTATGACAACTTGATGCCTACAGTCTTTTGACTCAGATAATATTCCTCCGGGAGGTCATTTTCTGTCCCCACAATGGCTGATCATCACCATTGGGGTGGTGCGCCATCTTTGGCTCCCGGACAACTCAGAGTCTCTGGTCCCTCAGGGAATCCAGTCATCAGATCAATGTGCTGAGACGCCAACCTATTTTCCTAGCACTCTCGCATTGGTCCCCTCTCATCCGGGGGCACCCAGCTCGGATTCTGTCCAACACCACAGCAGTGGCCTATCTAAATCATCAGGTTGGCACCAGAAGCCGGGCAGCTCTTCGGGAAGCTGCAAGGATTCTTCACTGGGCAGAGCGTCGGTAAAGGCCTTGTTGGCAATTTTCATTCCAGGGGTGGAAAACTGATTGGCTGATCATCTCAGTTGAGCAACGGCCGATTCTGAGGAGTGGGCTCTTCTACCAGAAGTTTTCGCCTTCTTTGCCAGAAGTGAGGTACACTAGACGTCAATCTGTTTGCGTCTCCCCTCAGTCACCAACTCCCGAGTTATGTGTCCAGGGCTAGGGATCCCCTGGCTCTAGCAGTAGTGTATTACAGTGTGTACTATCCTTCCTCGAGTCAGGTCTGGAGCGGGGAAACTGGCCTTTCTTTCTTGAGAGGTCAGATTTTTTAGCACACCTTGGCCTCCCGTCCTCAAGTCAAGACTTTTTTTTCCAAGGGATTGCTCATTCCAATCCACCTATTCATCGAGCCTTGGAACTTAAATCTTGTTTTGGATTCCATGCAGTTCTATCCCTAAGGTGGTTTCCCCATTCCACCTAAATGAGGACATAGTGTTGCCGTCATTTTGCCCATCTCCCTCACATCCTCGGGAGGAGTCCCTGCATTGTTTGGACATTGTCAGGTCCAGTCAGATCTACCTCACTGCCACTGAATCTTTCAGACACTCCGATTCCCTTTTTGCCATCCCAAAGTACCTGCAAAGAAGTCTGGCAACCTCTAAGGCTACCATTACCAGCTGGATTCGGTCCGCAATCTCAGAAGCCTACCGAACCAGGGATGAACCTCTTGCATACCAAGTCACCACTCATTCAAAACGGGCGGTCAGTCCCTCCTTGCCAGTGCAGCATTATGCTTTGGCTTCCCAGGTCTGCAAGGCTGCGACCTGGGTTGTAGTTCATACTTTTACTAAGTTCTATCAACTCAATATCTTGGCCTCAGCTGACCCAAGCCTTGGCCAGGAGGTATTTCAGGCAGCGGTGGCAAAACTGTCTTGTGCTGCTGTTAGTTTTTACTTTCTAGGTTTTTTCCCACCCTCTTGGACTGCTTTTGTCAATCCCAAGGCGATGTGTCCCCAATGATATTGACAAGAAATTCAGATTTTTGTTCTTGCTGTAAATACCTTTTCTTGTCTGATTCATTGAGGGACACAGATCCCTCCCTCTTTGTCTTGTTTGATTCCAGTTCTCATTTTGACATTCTCTCCTTGGAATTGGACTATGGTTTATCCTATCTGCTATGGCTTTCGTACCCACTGAATAGCCTGGCGTCAGTAAGAGCTATATCGTCCATTCGGGTGGAGCCAACACTTTTGGTTTCTGCCTATTGTCAGCCTCCTAGAACGTGGGCCTATACCCAAAGTGTCTTTTTTTTTTTTTTTTTTTTTTAAACAAATTTTTATTAAGGAACACATTCAAGTTTTACATTACATTCTTCGGTGTGAACACTACAATGTATAGAGGTATACATAAACAACAATATACAGTTAAAGGTGAACAATCACACACGAGAAATTGCCCAAAGTGAATTGACTGATCCCACTGCTTTTCGATTTTCCCCTTCACCTCACCCTAACCTCTAACTCTATCTAACTGCCCCCTTGCCCCACGTACCTAGCCACTTATCTTCTACCCAAAGTGTCTTGTCCCCCAATGAATCAGATGAGAAAAGGATTTTACAGTAAGTACAAAAATCCAAATTTTTCATTTTTCGTTTTGTTTTCTTCAGCAAAGGAACATCTTCAACAGGATTTTTGGTGGCTTTCTAATGAGGAAAGCATATGAATTGGGATGGGCAACTGCATGTTCTTATGGGTGAGTGGTCTTTTCCAATATGACGTGTCAATATCTCTATATGTATATAACAGTATATTACACTGTCGAGTCACATTATTAAGACCAACAGCTAATATCCAGAGGAACAGCCATGTGCAGCACTGACAGCAGCTGGACGGGCTGGAAGTAACTCTATAAGGTCCTGCTAGGTTGTCACAGGAACCATGCCCACTGCAGTGCATCCCACAGCTGCAGGAGGGAACGTGGGGAAGGATCCAAAGGGTGAACACAAATTTCGAGGTGGTCCCACAGATGCCCAATTAGGTTTAAGTCTGGGGAATTAGGAGGCTAGGCTAGTACTTGAAAGTCTTGGTCATGTTCTTCCAACCAATGTCAGACATTTCTACAGTGTGACATGTTGCATTGTCTAGCTAGAAGATTTCATCCGCCCCAGAGAAGACAATCCGTATTTGTAGGTGTACATAATCTGCAAGGATGGATTTATACCCACATTCGTTAACAGTGTCATTGACATGGATAAATTGGCTTATAGCAGTGATGGTGAACCATTTGTACTGGATGTGTCAAAATTCGTAAAAAGAAAAACTAGCTTAACTTGGATGCCGTGTCACATCTAGAACTCTCGATGATTTTGTATACACTGCCCCCTATATCTTCAGTCTCAAGTATATACTGCTCATTATAAGACTCCCTATATATTCAGCCCCCCGTGTATACAGCAGTCGCCCTGTGTCTACAGGAGATGTTCACAGACCTTTATGGGCTTTTCAACTAGTCCACCCACTACGCATATAGAATCTGCAGATGTGGCCGTAGTTAATTGCACCTGCCTCATGCGTCACTCGGGCATTTTGTGTGTGACCCCCACCGTGTGTGACAGCCTATGCCTAAACATTGTGCAGGAGCTGGAGGATCCAGTGTGGACCAAGGCAAGAGGAGATAAGTGTCTGCCGGTACTGGGGACTTAGATACACTGAGAGGAGGCTGTGTGTATGGCCTACCTTAAGCCGGCACTTCTGTTTGTCTCTACTGGCACTTCAGAGGCAGGAAACAGCAAGCCACGTCTTCACCGGCCACTCGCCGAGATTGTACGTAAAGAGGCGGAGACCAGTGAGGGAGAAGATGTGCCTGCTGCTACGCCACTACGGACCATTCACTGACAACTTAGCACATAGACTTCTAATGTTGGAAATTTGCATTCATCCAAAATTCTTTGTAGCATGTCACCAATTGACATGTGGTGACATAATGTTTCAAAAGTTCAAGTGAATCCAGCACCATTCAATTCAAAATGTATGCAGCCGTTACTTGGATGGACTTCCGTGGACCTACCATTCCAGCAGGAGCTGGCTACATCACTTTGAATTTGTGACATTAGTTCACCATCACTGGCCTAGAGAATGCCACGAAAATATTCCCTAGACCATAAGGATATTGAAGATAGGAAGTGGTCATAATAATGTGACTTGGCTTGGTTAATTTTGTTAACCCATAAGTCCTTAAACCAAAGCTTTGTGTATGGTGTAATATGTAGCCACTGTATTTTGTACAACTTGGTTTATTCCCTATGCATATATATAGAAATAATATTCCGGTAAAATCTGGTAGCCAAACTACTGTGTCAATAAAATTCTGCCCAAGGTATTTAAATTGTGATGCATTTTTTTCTACACTGCCTGGAATCCGTCTCTAGGCAGCATTTGCAGGAGAGTGGGGAACAAAGGCTGTCTTTCCAGTATATAGTATTAACCCCTTACCGCCGGAGCCAGTTTTGGCCTCTCTGACAGAGCCCCATTTTTATAAATCATGTCATGTTGTCACTATATGTGGAGAATAACATTTTGACACTTTAACCTATCCAGTGATTCAGAGATGTTTTTCTCGGGACACATTGTTGCTTTAAAGATAAGTACGAAATTAATTGGTACACAAAACATGTCTTGTTTATTTGGAAAAAATATGAAGTATCGTGAAAAATTTGCAAAATTTAACAATTTCAAACTTCAAAAAATTTCTGCATGTAAGACAATAGAATATACCACTACAAAATAGTACCTAACTAGCAGACTACCATAAGTCCTGCAGTAGTTTTGGCATCATTTTTTTAAATGTCTTTTTTTTTTTTATACCGACATTAGGTGGCTTATAAAAAATAATGTAGGTAAAATTCAAATTTTCAAGAAACTTTGCATATAAATTTATTTAAGGGACCCGTCTAGTTTTACTAACAGGACTATTGATTGACCTGATGATTTTTAGATACCCCCTATAAATTACCTCATCTAAGAAACTACACCCCTTAAAGTATTCAAAATCCGCATTAGGAAGTTTAATAACCCATTAAAGGTTGTTACACAAGGCAATTTAAAGCAAAGTGGAAGTTGAAATTTCCAAAATTACACTTTTTTTGCAGATTTTTTCCATTATTTTATACATTATTCACAAGAATACGGTTAAATGTGATCAGGGAAATTCAACTTAATAATGATTCCCCAGAAATCAGCTTGTTTCAGAGAGATCCCATATGTAGTCCCTAGATGCATTAATTGGCTCAAACCGACAAGCACCATAATTAAGGAGGAGGCACCTACTGGTCTCTTGGGTCCATTTTCATTACGATTTTTATTTAGGGCCATTTCAGTTTGCCCCGGGGACATCCTAAGGGCTAAAACTTTAATAGATGCCCTCTAAAAATACCCCATTATAAGGAAACTACACAAACCAACACAACAAACAACCCTTTATGAATATAACCAGGGGTGTGAGTGACCAAAATACGACCCCAACAGGAGTTTTCACACAACAAAAATTTTTTAGCGTTTAGGCTGTGAAAATGAATAATAAAAAATTTTTTTCCAATAATCTGCAATTTTTAGCTGTAAAATGATTAATTTTACGAAGCATCCTGGTAAAAAAGACCCAAAACTTTGTTAACGGCAATTTCTACCAAGTTGTCGGGCAATACCCTACTGTGGGGTGAAACAGCATGTTTGGGGCCCATCGGCAGGGCGTATAAGGAGGGAGTGCTATTAGTGCTTTAAGGCAGCTTTTGGTGGGGCCAATGTCCGCATTTTACAAAGCCCCCAAAGTAACCCAGAACATGTTGAATCCTTCCAAAGCCGCCCCATTTTGGATTCATCACAACACGCCTCCTAGATCTCATCACTATGGTTGTAACTGTTCATTTTGGGAGAGCACAGTGTTACAATTTTTATTTTTTTTTTTTTTTGCATTGGGCAATGAAAATGAGGGGAAAACGCAGTTCCACCATTGGTTTTTTTTGAGGGCTTCAATTTTACAAGGCGTTTCGCCGTGCAGTATAAATGATAGGATATCTTTTCTATGGGGGCGGTATAAATTTGCAATTGATATAGATTATATATAGTAATTTTTATGTTTTATTACTTTACACAATTAAAATAGGTCTATAAAAAATGCGTTTTTAATGTTGTCCTGTTCTGAAAGCCATACAATTTTCAGTTTTCTTATACGAGCAGATATGGGCTTGTTTTTGTGGGATGATTGAACGTTTTTATTAGTACCGAATATTGGGGGGCATAGAATGCCGCTTGATCACTTTTTATTAAGTTTTTTGTGAGGCATTTTGAAACAAAATACACATTCCTGGTAGTTGTATTTTTTATTATTTGACAGCGTCCCACCGGCAAGTATAGCGCTGAAAAGTGCTAAGTATTGCTCAGCAGGTTCAGAGTAACGAATTAACAGCGATAACCCAATTTGATTTTTTTATGTTTTAACTGCTTTTGAACACAATAAAAACACTTATTTAATGTCAAAAAGGAAAACACTTTTTGCATCGCCATAAGTCCTGAGAGCCAATAACTTTTTTATTTTTCTGGTTACGGAGCTGTGTAGGCTTGTTTTTTTTAGGCGGGATAGTTGAACGTTTTTATTGGATATCAATTTTGGGGGGGACAAACACTTTATGATTAGTTAATAAAAAATCCGTTTTTATTTGAAGGCAGGGTGTAAAAAATACTCCAATCCTATAGTGTTATTTTATTTCTTTTAATTTTTAAACTATGCGCTCACAGTGCAGGATCCATGACCAGTTAGCTTTACTCTCATGGTTCGTATGAAATTAGGCGATACCCTATATTATAAAAGTTTTTTTTATCTGGAAGCACAATAAAAAAAAAAAAAAGTGTTTTTATTGTGTTAAATAATATTTATGCATCGCAGGTCTTCTGAGAGCCACCACATTTTTTATTTTTCCGTATCACAGAGACGTGAGAAAGGACGCTTTTTTTATTGCGGGATTGAAACTGAAGGTTGTGTTGTTGAACAACTTTGGCATTTATTATGGATTTATTTAGATCGCTTTTTTATTCCAATTTAAGGTGCTGCAGGATGTACACAAATCGCAAGTTCTGTGACTGTTTTCTTGTTTTATTTTTTAAACGGCTATTCACCGTACGGGTGTAAATAACGTGACAGATTTGTAGGTGGGTCGATACTGCACAGGCGGCGATAGCCAAATATGGGTTACTTTTATTTCTTTTTTGATCTTTTTTTGGGGCGATTGGCGTTTGTAAAGAGGGAAAAGTGCAGTAACATTGGTTTAATTTTATTTTTTGGTGTTTTTAAACTTTTTTACTTTTTTATTTTTTTTAACTTTTCACTATTTTATTTTTTAACTATTCCCCAGTGAGGATTTGTAAACAGCAAATCCTCACTGGGGGACCAGCAATCATTAGATTGCTGATTGAAGAGCTAAATGATCTGTTCACAGCGGTTACTCTGCTGAGCAGAGGTCGCCATGGCCAACTAGAGACAACCATGCCCACAATGCATGGTGGGCCTGGTGACGTCACCATACAACCCGGATCCTATTCAGAAAGCATCCGGGGAGCGGTCCGGAAGAGAACGGGCGAAGCGGCATCTCTGCCTGCTTGCCTCGCCGATCTAGGCAGAGGGAGCACACTCCTCCTGCCCTGCGGCATCATTATCCGCGCCAATGACAAGTCCTGCGGTAATGATCGTTTTTTTCACTTCCGCTGCAGACACACTACGGCCCGGGGGTATGGGCTATGAAGCCAGTCGGGTAATTTACCGCAGGTTTCCAATCGCGATCGCGCGCCAGGCTGCGCGCAAGCCCAAGCAGCGATCGCCAGGGGTCGTATGCATACGTCCATGTGCGGGAAGTCACTTCCCGCTAGGGGCGTATGCAATACGCACCAAAAGTGTTCGTGAAGGTGTTAAAAAAGAATACGTTTTTTCTGAGGTGTTCCCATACGGCTCCCTGCTTACCTCTGCAAATGCTGGGAACACTGTGTAGAGGCAGTATCGGATCTATAGTATAGGGGTCCACAACCGCCAGGCCGCAGACCAGCACCGGGCTGTGACGCATGCTGTGCTGCTCAGTGGCCCCAGCGCAACATGAAAGGCCAACCGCCCGTTGACTTTAGTCCGGCGTACGCAGCGTGAAGATTGACCACATCCCCTTGCTCCGCTGGGTCTTGCCGGACGCCGACTCCTGGAGGCAGCGGCCCTACAGGGGATCAAGGAAAGGCGAGTATCTTTTATTTAATTCTTGTATTAGCCTGGATATTTACCTACAGGGAGCATGTATCTAATGGCTACAGGGGGCATATGTGTATCTAATGGCTACAGTGAGGCATTAAAGTAACCCCCCCTGTGTGGTGTGCGCGTGAAAATATAAAAATAAAATCCTATCTATATAAATATAAATACTACAATACTATACATATAAAATACTCTATATATATCACATATATAATACACACAGCCCCCTGTAGCCATTAGATACACATGCCCCCTGTAGCCATTAGATACACATGCCCCCTGTAACTAATAGATACACATATGCCCCCTGTAGCCATTAGATACATGCTCACTGTAGGTAAATATCACACACATCTACCTACAGGAGACCTAGATATCTAACTATAGGACTCTTATTTACCTACCTACCTACCTACCGACTGGGGCTATATTTGGGCCTACATACGGTGGCTGACCTACCTACCTAAAGAAGGCCTGTACACCTAGCTACAAGAGTGCTGTATACCTACTCACTACCGACTAGGGTCCTAGATTCCTATTGGGGGACCTATAAATCTACCTACTTAATGGGGCCCACAGATCTGATTATATGTGTATATTATATACATGTATAATGCTAACCCACAGAGCTGTCAATCAGTCTGCAGTTATATAATACTGGTTACCCCATACTTTACCCCTAAATAAATGACATTGTATGGACTTTATTGTGGTTTTTTTTGTGTGTGTGTGTGATTCTAAAGATCCAATCCCCTCTTTAGCCTCGCCCACACTAGGCCGTGGAAAAATTGTCTTGCATAAAACTGGTCCCTAGTGGCAAAAAAGTTGGGGACCACTGCTGTCGTAGATCCAGGTTACAGGGCA
This sequence comes from Phyllomedusa bahiana, assembly GCA_025379985.1. Lineage (NCBI taxonomy): Eukaryota > Metazoa > Chordata > Amphibia > Anura > Hylidae > Phyllomedusa > Phyllomedusa bahiana. Next base: position 18,738 of record JAODAL010015190.1, on the reverse strand, counting down.
GTGTTCTGCTATAGCATGGGAGATCATTAAAAATACTGACACCACAACTGATCATGCACATCACAATTATTTAAAAATAAGATAGCTTAATACTCTTTCACATGTGTTAAATCCCGTCTCATAAAGTGATGCTGTATTGCTGGAATATGCCATCACTGTATGGCTGGTGGGAGTCTGAACTCTGGGACCTCCTCCATTTCTGAGAATAATGATGCAGCCTCACTAATTCTGCACTGTGGTCCCTTCATAGTCTTTCCTTGCATGTCCCCAACCACTCACTGTGCAGGGGAACTGCAGCACAACTCCATTCAAGTAGATAAGGCTGGCTAAAGTTTGCTGGGTGGCTGACAGCGCCATGATGGGAGCAAAAACTGATTTGGCACTAGAGCCGCTTTTTGCTCAGAATCATGGGATTCCCAGAATTCAGACCCTTACCAAATGAAAGGTGATACCATATTCTGGTTACTTGCTATTACTTTATGGGATGGAAATAGCTCCTGTAATATAGACTCCCGGACTATTGTGATCTTTGTGTTATCTTCCCTTGGTTCTAGGCCATATTTTGTAGCTGTTGATGACATCATGTTCCAGAGACCAGTAGAGATCGGGTCATTACTATTTCTGTCCTCTCAGGTAGGACCTTTCTTTGTTAATGTATATCATAAAATGTATATTTTGGCCAGCAGAGGGAACAGATGGTAAAGCAATTCATTATCTCACACGTAAATGTATATGAAAGTTAGGGGCTGGTGTATCAAACAGCAGAAGTGGTAATCTTGTAAGCATATAGGCTCAAATCACTTCATGGGGTTTACCATCATGTTCAAAGCAATCTGAACTAGTGCACTCAATTGCTACAATAAAATGTTTTTATTTAGCCTTTTTTTTTTTTTCTAAAATAATTAAACAACATAATTAAAACACTTAACATAGATGATACAATGCACATCAAGTTGTGCAACCAGGTTTCAATACAAAAATAATTTTGTTCAAACATATGAGTATTGGGCTTCATATCAATGATGTAATTACACCAGCTCATTGCATTCAAGCGAACATTGTGGCTGCTTCTCCTTACCAACCCACAAGAAGCATGCCGCACTAGATCATTCAGCCCAAATCTTCTCAAAAATGTGCCATTATGTTCATATAAAGTTTTCTTAAAATACAGAAATATATATATATTTATAATATTATAATATATATATAATATATTATATATATATATATATATATAAATATATATATATTATTTATTTTTTTTTTTTTTTTTTTTTTTCTTTTGGGCCACTGGAAAATATTCTTCTCTAAGCTTTAAAAATTCTTCATCTATGGGCAAAATATATGAATGGGGCTGCGCCCTACTTACTCTGCCCATATATACCGTGTTTCCCCGAAAATAAGACACCCCCGAAAGTGAGATCTAGCAGAGATTTTGATGAATTCCCTAATATAAGTCACCCCCCGAAAATAAGACATGGCGGAAATCATTAGAGGGTTGAAGGACCTGTGAAGGGAGGTAATGTGACTGTGATGTCACCACAGGTCCCAAACATCCAAAGCAGAGTAGACAGAAAGTACATGTAAGTAACAGAGGGAAGAGGGGGGAGAACAGAGCAATGATACTGACACACACAGACATCGCACAGGATGGCTGAAGGGGCATGCTGGAACTTCTAGTTCTACAAGTCCCAGCATGTCACATTTGCCATCCTTTGAGATAAGTCACTGCAGCTGCCAGAAAATGTCCTTTACATACATATATCCTATGGTTATATTATATATATACACACACACACTAGTATAGCATGCTATAATTTATTCATGGAAAATAAGACACCCCCTGAAAATAAGACATGGTGCATCTTTAGGAGGAAAAATTAATATAAGATGCTCTCTTATATTTGGGGAAACAGGGTAGTGCTTGGCAGCCTTTCATGTATAAGCGTGTGTACAGAGCAAACTATCAATCACTGTACAGTATAGGAGCTGGGTGAGCAAGACTTTCATTTTCTCTTTTAGGTATCCTGTTAGGACTTACTCTGCTTTTTACTGAGAAATTAATTAAACTGATAGATCTATCACATCTTGCTCTCCTGTAGGGTAGCTAAATGACAGGTTCTCTTTAAGCCAGAAGTTAGTGAAAGAAACATGTAGGAAGCCTGCTCGCTTGGCAGAACTGTAGATACTAATAGAATCCCCAAATTGAGTATGTGATAAGTTACCTGCCATTATTGAAAGGATGGAAAGTCAGACTGGCTAGGAAACAAATGTTACTTATGTTATATTTCTTATGGAAGTCCAGAAGCCCAAGTTGTAATTTTCTAACAGTTGTTGGAAAAAGGGACTGAGTCAAATAGGGGTTTAGGTAGACATTACAGGCAACACAATATCATCAATTTTTAAGGCATATGTTACAGTCCTGATAGAGAGGATGGCAGCATCTCTAGGAGATTTATATCCAAACAAATAGAGGTCCATAGAAGGCAATGACTGCATTAACAAGATCAACATGAACTTTAGATGCTGGTGATATCAGTTGGGTGTTACCATTCCAACCATTGATCTTTCAGAGACAACAGTATGGCGAGACTGTTATAGTACAGTTTTATACAGAATTCACATATATAGCTTGCACTCCTAAAGTAGCAGTCCTATTGTCAAACCAGATGTAAAGAGTCCAAAAGCCTTATTTAAAGGGGCTTTCCCATCTCAGACACTTGTCATATTGATAGGTGCAGGTCCCACCTTTGGATCCCATCTTGAGAATAGGCCCACAAAAGTCTCGATTCAGCACAGAGAGGTGGCTGCCCATGCATGGTACCCTCCATTCTGTTCTATTGGAGTTCAGAGTATGGACAAGCGAGTGTGTTCGGCTGCTCCTGGAACTCCCATTAAATGAATGGAGAGTGCTGTGCATGCTTGGCCAACTTTCTATTCTGCGGCCCATTCTGTAGATAGATGCAGGTATCAGCAGTGAGACCTACTCCTTCTTGACATTCCTGGCATATCGATGGGTATACGCCCTTTATAAGGTTGTGCACACTTCCCCCCCCCCCCCCCCCCTTGGCTTTCTTATATTTTTATTTAAAAAAATCATATACTTGACCAATTCATTTTAATCCTTTTGCTACATAACTATCATTTCATTTCAGGGAACCCGACAGCAACTGACACCTCTTGCTGTCAAATGTGTCTATTTTTTCCTTTTTCTTTTGTATGTAATACAGGAGGTACATTTATAGTAGCAAAATTAGCTTTGAACAATTTGTATAATGTAATGCAAATGTAGAAATATCTTTCTACATTTCTTAATTCTTTCGGCTAGAATGTATCGGTTTCCTTTTGCAGGTGTGTTACACAGAGAATAACTATATCCAAATCCGGGTGCACAGCGAGGTTTCAGATCCCATCACCCGAGAACATCATACAACCAACATCTTTCACTTTACATACATGGCAGAGAAAGGGGTGCCGCAGATTGTGCCACAGACATACGGAGGTGAGTCCAGGCAATCATTTGGTAAAAGAAATTGTCTTTTACCTTTCTTTACTTTACCACAGAGGTTTTGTTGCTGCTTTTCCAATTTCAACTAAAGAGAACCTGTCACATAGTTTATACCCCCCCTTTCTGAGGGAAGCACAAACTAGTGGCAAACAAGCTGTTTCCAGCGCTGTGTCACAGAAGGAAGGATGTTGTCACTCAGGATTTTACGGTACATGGCTCCATCCATTCTCCCATTGATGCAGTGAAGTAGTCATGTGCCCTTAGCAGAGACACACTACCAAAACATAATGTTTCCACCTCCATGCTTGACAGTGGGGATGGTGTTCTTTGGGTCATAGGCAGCATTTCTCTTCCTCCAAACACGGCGAGTTGAATTAATGCCAAAGAGCTCAATGTTTGTCTCATCTGACCACAGCACCTTCTCCCAGTTACGCACAGAATCATGCAGGTGTTCATTGGCAAACTTCAGGCGGGTCTGCACATGTGCCTTCTTGAGCAGGGGGACCTTGCGGACACTGCAGTATTTTAAACCATTACGGCATAATGTGTTACCAATGGTTTTCTTGGTGACTGTGGTACCTGCTACCTTGAGATCATTAACAAGTTCCTCCCATGTAGTTTAGGCTCATCTCTCACCTTCCTCATGATCAAGGATACCCCACGAGGTGAGATTTTGCATGGTCCCCCAGATCGATGTCGATTGACAGTCATTTTGTGTTTCTCCATTTTCTTACTATTGCACCAACAGTTGTCTCCTTCTCACCCAGCGTTTTAGTTATGGTCTTGTAGCCCATTCCAGCTTTTTGAAGGTCTTTGATCTTGTCCCTGACATCCTTAGAAAGCTCTTTGGTCTTCCAATGTTGTAGAGGTTACAGTCTGACTGATTCATTGAATCTGTGGACAGGAGTCTTTTTATAAAGGTGACTATTTAAGACAGCTGTCTTTAATGCAGGTAACAAGTTGATTAGGAGCGTCTAACTGGTCTGTAGGAGCCAGGACTCTTAATAGTTTTTGGGGGATCAAATACTTATTTCTCATTACAGGGATATATAACATTAGACTAGACCATGATCAGTATATAAAAGGAAAATATACAGCCATATGAAAAAGTTTGGGCATCCCTATTAATCTTAATCATTTTTAGTTCTAAATATTTGGGTGTTTGCAACAGCCATTTCAATTTGATATATCTAATAATATTTCCGGATTGAAATGAGGTTTATTGTACTAACACAAAATGTGCAATATGCATTAAACCAAAATTTGACTGGTGCAAAAATTTGGGTACCCTTATAATTTTATTGATTTGAACACTCCTAACCAACTTTTTACTGACTTTCTAGAAGCACAACATTGGTTTTGTAATCCTCACGAGCCTTTGAACTTCATAGCCAGGTGTATCCAATGATGAGAAAAGTATTTAAGGTGGCCAAATGCAAGTGATTCTCCTAATATGAATCTCCTGAGAAGAGTGGCATCATGGGCTACTCAAAAAAACTCTCAAATGATCTGAAAACAAAGATATTTCAACATAGTTTGTTCAGGGGAAGGATCCAAAAAGTTGACTCAGAGCAGTTAAAACTGTCAGTTTCCACTGTGAGGAACATAGTAAGGAATGAAGAACCACAGGGACAGTTTCTTGTTAAGCCCAGAAGTGGCAGACCAAGAAAAATATCAGAAAGGCAGAGAAGAAGACTGGTAGAACAGTCTAGGACAACCCACCAGACCACCTCCAAAGAGCTGCAGCATCATCTTGCTGCAGATGGTGTCACTGTGCATCGGTCAACAATACAGCACACATTGCACACGGAGCGCAGATGGGAGAGAGATGCGCAAAGAAGCCGAATTCATGAAAGCCACACCCCACAAACAGAGGTCGCCTGAGGTACTGCAAACGCATTTTGGCCAGCCCCCCCACCCAGCATTCATTATGGAAGAAGGTCCTGTGGACTGATGAAACAAAGAATGAGTTGATTTGGTCAATACAAAAATGCTTTAAGCATGTCGTCCCAAAAACACAAGCAATCCAAGAAAAACACTGCACCCATATGTAAAATTAAGTTGGAGGTACAATCATAGCTATGGGGCTGAGTGGGCCATGCCGGGACCAACAAATCTTTTTCAAGTAGAGGGTCGCATGGATTCCAACTCAGTATCACATATGCTTCAGAATAATGTACACGAAACAGTGTATGGTGACAGACTTCCGGTTCCGCGCCGACATGGAGTAGAGCCGACTAGCGAGCTCCCGGGAGACGGCACCACCAGACCCGACAAGAATACACCCGCGCACGGACCCCTGACAGCCGCACATCCCCGTCCGGGCACTCACCGCGATTTCAGGGTGCCCATCGATCCGCCCCGCCGGAGACGTGACCTGACGCCTAACGCAAACGGGCGCAAACCCCTCTGCCTCACCAGCTCCCCCCGCCCCTGCTACGGGAGATACTACCCCGGCGCAGCTACTGCCAGCCTAACCGGAGAGACCCGCGCGGGAGCGACGGACTCAAGTGCCGACACCACACCGCTCCCTAGTCCACCGCTCACGCAGCAAGGCCCTGCACGGGACCCCAGTCTCACCTGACTGCCGCAGACGAAGCTCCGCACAAGCTGACCGCGCAGACTTTGGTGGAAAGAGCCGCAGCAGCAGCGGGATCTCGGATGAGAGCCAGCCTGACTCATCCCTGCACCAAAGGACAGCAGGTAACGCTGCGGGGGCACTGTATATGGACCCTGGCTCAGTTATAAGAGCACCCATCAGGTCACTTACAGAGGCGGCCGCCATTTTAGCCACGTGTGGCAAGCAGGAGACGTCCCCACCATTTAGACGAGGAGGGGACAGCCCCAGCCAATAAGCAGGCACTCAGGGAAGACAGAGGAAGCAGTCTCTCTTGCTGAAATTGAAATCTAAGTGAGAAGCACACTGATTCACTATAAAACATATAGGTGGAAAAGTCCATACGATGGCTAACTAGCTTATATCACCTGCACAACATAACACTTAGCTCAAAACCCACAACCTGCTTATTAATTCTGATATACCTACACCTTTTTGCGTATTTCTACTTAATTAATAGCTGATGTCCCCCTGAGCATATGGAAAAATACATCAAGCAAGATGGGCCCGCACAAACTCTGCTAAACAACCCCCTAAAAGCGATGAAGGCACAGGCACCAGGCACCAGCGCCCTCTAGAGATACGCCCCAGATGACATCAAGATGTCATTTGAAAGATACCTTTCTACTGATGCTAATGGAATCGGACTGTTTCTTCACCAACAAAAGCAGAACCAGACCCGTGGCCTACAACCCCCCTGGACTCTCTAAAAAACCCAAGACTGTACCAACCCCCCGACCCCACACGTAACTGACCTCGCAGGCCCACAACTTAGAATCCATCGAGGCTGACAGTAGCCAAGCACATCTCAGCCGACTAACAAACCACACAAAAGGCGTCCGTGCAAAGGCTGTGGGCACCGGTGAACGACTGATGTGGAGATAACATACCGACGAGACTAGATACCATGAACTTCTTATATCCCACGACTTTAAATGAAGATGCTGACAGAACTCATTCTCAACTTGAAGACATAATCCGAGAAAAAAAACGCCTGACACGATTGAAAAAGAGAAGACCTAGAGATCGTCCAGGCCCACAACTTAAGGATCCTGGGGTAATCTCGGAATCCATACCTCCCAAGAACCTATCAATGCTTTGTAAAGGAAATTACCAAAAGCTCAGGGGGCCTATCGTCATCCCTTGCAAGGTGTGAAAGGGCGCACTTGGGTTCCTGACTTGAGAACGCCCGGGCCCAACAACCATGTTGAAAGCTCTGCCGTCATCTATTAGAGACAGACCCCGCCAGATTATAGTGTAAGTACTTGGCTTCACATACAAAGTCGAAATCAGAAGGCTTTCAAACGTATGCAGCGGACTTGAATTTCAAAGGGTAGAAAATCCTCATTATGAAGACTTTTACGGACAGAGGTGGTTAAGAAAAGGAGAGCTTCTCCCCAGTGTGCTCTTTCACTTCAGTAAGACAAATAAATTTGCATTGCTATACCTGGCGATCCATCAAAGTATTCCATAGAATGGGAAAAACGACCACATATTCCTTTCTTCCTACAGAGGCAGGCAGTACCAAGAGGATCGTGAACCCGACATTCCAACCACCCTCACCTTCGATGTCAAGAATCGCGATCTTCTTCTCCTAGTGGACCTGAACAAAGCTCCAGAACCGAACCTCAGACTAAAAGATACCACCTTAACTATACGCCCCCACCCTCCTCGATCTGTCAAGCCCGAAAAGAACAGCGCAAGAGACAGGTTCCACGGGAGTGGTCCTTCTGAACACACTCGAAACTGCCTAAAGACTAATTTGCCTTACAAAACTGGCCACATATGTATATCCCAGGGACAGTTGATAGCGGAAATTCCGTGCTCATCAGCTCGGACACTACTTAGCTCTGGGACCTCCACGGAATCCATTATGTGAGACTATGTATCCCCCATGCTTGTGCATGGTGGACACTGCTCCACGTAAATCCCCCCTTCCCATCACCTATTCCTATCTCTTGTGTGACTGCTTCCCAGAATCACCCTTGTGATCACAACTGGTTGAATGCTCCCAGCATAATGTCCTAGTATCAGTTTTGTTCTGGCTTGCTACACTTACATACCAGTGTGATGTTACAATGTCTGTTGACCCCGGATATATATATGAAGGATTGCACGACATACACAAGTGTTTACACTTGCTCCTATGAGGAAAAAAGTGAATTTCTAATAGCGCCTTTCACAGAAGAGGAGGAATATAGACCCCCCCATCAGGGCGCCCAAAGGCCGCAAGGCCTTCTTTTTGGTTTGTTTATTGGTAGTTCCATTATTGTATTTTATCCACCAGAAGACTAGCAGAAGGTACGAAACTAATTGTAGTTTGCACGATGAGAGTGAAAACCTGGAACGTCAAAGGTCTGTGCGCTCACACGAGCAAACGTAAGAAGTTCTGAGGCATTTAAACGGTTGAAGGCTGATATAGCCCTACAACAGGAAACTCATCCTAACGGAAGAACAGATTTTTACCGGATGAGGGTCCCTTGTGAGGGACAGATATATAGAGGTCTCAGCTATAAACCACAAAGCAGGGTTCTTACGCCTGATAGGCCAACATTTCCAGTGGTACGGTGTAAAACCATGAAATGAAATCGGAAGGAAGGTGGAGCAACATTAAAGAAAAAATTGTTGAGGAATATTTCTCGTCCATAAACGTTTATGGGCCAGAGACACAAAAAATGAGGAATTTATACTCAAAAACCAAATGGGGGGGGCGGGTCAACTATCTAAAAAATTGACATTGAATTCCAAGTAGTTGGGCGACTTCAATGAAGTAATTTCCACCCTAGAGGATAGGAGTAGAGGACCCCATCGAACGCAAAATACGAAACAGATCTCCTCCCCACTCCCACTTTATCACTACATTTAAAAATTTGGTAGATCCATGGAGAATGCTACCCACCCGTAGGGCAGGGAATATTCATTCTTTCATAACCACACACGGCACAAGGTCTAGAATTGACAGACATTAAAATGTCCAAAATCTACTCCCTAGAGTGGATAAGATGGATATAGAGGAAATGGATTATATCTGACCACTCCCCAATCCAACTACAATAGTGATAAATACCCCGAGCACTGACTATCTCTGGGAAGGTTCCCCTCATACTTAACTACAGTGACGAGGAGTTCTGACCAACAAACTAGGTGGTGGCCAGGAATACCAATATTTCTAATGAAGGCCATTCTGTCACCCCCCCAACATCAGGATGCTGCAAAGCAGATCCTCGAGAGAAAGCTGATAGCACCGCCACTTCGAATAAGAACCTAACAGAGGAAAAAATAACATCACTGAGCAGGGATCTTCGAAATGCTTATGACGCCTTTCAAACTAATCCTTCAATTGCCAACAGAGCCAAATGGGTTGTAGCTAAGCACACATACGAGTCCTGGCTAGAAAAACGAGAGCTTCAGAAACTGACCAAAAAAGAAGCCTCTTTATTCAATACGGCAATAAGCTAGTAGACTCCTGGCAAACGTTGCTAGGGGCCCCTACTCCTCTAGCTCCATCCTGACAATAAAAAAACCAAGAGGTGAATCCCCAAAAGAAAGAGAGGAAGTGACGGAAAATCCTCCGATCCTTCTACAAACAGCTTAGCAGATGAGAAACTAAGAAAACCGCTCAATTGTCTAAAAACTGGCTAAGCAAAATTGACCTCCCTAGCCTTTCTTCTGCAGAGGAGGAGGGCAGATCTCTAACCTCCCCAAATTACAGTCCCTGCAAATGAATAACCATTTCTTAAACTAGAAGAATTAGCAAAGCTCCGGTCCCAGAATGACTTTAACTGGGGAGTTTTACAAAACCTTATAAATCACAATTCTCTTCGACTCTAAGTTGGTAGTTATACAACAACTACTTAAACGAAATAGATAATCCCCGCCAGACAAGAATACAGCAAAATATTAAAGTAATCCCCAAAGCAGACACAGGACCCACACATGGCAGCCTCATATCGACCTATAATCCCTAAATAATGTAGATCCTCAAGCTTTTAGCGAAAATAATGCAGACCGCTTGGCCCAAAACAGTTCCAAAACTTATAGGCAATCATCAAGTCGGTTTTGTCAAAGGGAGATCAGCAGTAGCAAATATTCGAAAAGTGCTGCTGATACAAGATACGGTTAGGAGACAGCCACGCCAACACCCCCATTCTTCGGCTCTATTGTGCCATTGAACACGGAGAAGGCCTTTGATAGCGTGGACAGGGCCCTGTGATGGAACACTGTGCTGGATAAAATTAAACTCATGGCCATTTCGCACTTTTTTCTTAAGGCCTAATACCCAGAACCCCAGCGGCCAGATTTATGATACCAGGCTTATCTCCAAACCTTTCACTTTAGAAAAGGGGGACGAACAGGATGCCCACTCTCACCATATCTCTATACTATGGCAACGAGCCTCTGGCCAGGTTCTTGATGACCTCCAACACTTAAGAAGGAATAAAGTAAAGGAGTGAGCTCAAATTGGCATGTTTTCGCATGACGATGTTATTTTCTTTATGAATCACCCTGAAAGAAGACCTAACCAAAGCTGTTCCATTAACTCGCATCTTCCGAACATGCGCTGTCTTCAAGATAAATGAAACTAAGTATCCGAAATTTTAAAACTACCCCACCTCTACCAGACCCCTTTCTTTATCCCGCACCAGAATAATCAGTTAAGATTTTGCCACACCTTCCATTAAATAACCTAGGAATACCTAATAGGGAAAACCCCCATCCTCCATCTACAAATTAAACTATCCTCCCCTGAACTTGAAAATGATTAGGGAACTTGACAGATGGAGTAACCATACCCCTCTCGTTTTTTGCTCGCGGACAACTTGATCCTATGATGAGCTTCCTCCCCAAACTACTGTAACCCACTCCCAACCATCCCCTCTTATTGAAACACGCTGATGACAAAATCAACCATCCAGCTTCAACCAATTTCTCTTTCTCTGTTCTCTGTCTCATAAAAGATCTGAGTCACGATTGCCAAGCTACAAGTTCCCAAAATCAGTGGTGGTATGAATATTCCCTGAGGTCCGACAGGTATACACTTAGCCTGTATACTCCGACATTGTATTGACTGGATCAAACAGACAACCGACATACTCCAACACGGAACTGATGCGCAGATAGCCACGCCATGGAGCCTGAACAGCTCTTAACATACCCATTTAGGTTTCATACCCTCGAATAACCAGGTCTTGCCCTCTCTTATGCGAGATAACGATAGCGACATGGGCAAATTGCCGTAACCTCGCAAACCTCCCAGATATGTAATCAGTAAATAAAATTCCCCTTAATAGGACATCCTGATTTCCCCAAGGGTTAAAACAATAGACACCTCCATTCACTGGAAGACGATGGGAGTGTAAACTGGCACAAATCTCTACAATACTGATAGAACCCCTTTATATCCCAATCGGAGCTCCCTCGAAATTATCAAATCCCAATCACACACTATCTCACTTAATGGACAGCCATTTGGGCTTTCATCTGAAGTCAAGGGTAGTCAGATCAATCGAGAATTTCCTGTGAAACCCTTTTGACGACCTCAATTGGAAACTCGTCCTGATACCCACTAACTTTGTCCCATATTATATACAAGCTGCGCAACTTAGATACCCAAAGACTGGAATCTACCTTGTTCTCCCAGATGGGAACAAAGAGTTCCCAGACATAGACATATCAAGTTTCGATCCCTGAACGGATGGAATAGTAAGTCTGTCATAAATGAGAAATGGAGAGAATCCCATTTCGTTTTATACATCATACAATTTATGGCTTTAATATACCCCCTCACCCCAACGCCCCACATCGTAAAAACCCGCATGCCCAAATGCCTGGCTACCTAAAACAGATCTGGTGCATGGCATGTGGAGCTGCCCTAGCTCGCAAACTTTTGGACACAAATCCATCTATCTTAAAGCAGAAATGGGGTTTGACCTGCCCCCTTCACACCAAAATTTTCCTGTTTCAGGATCTTTCTGACTTAGAAGAGACCCCACAGCTTGCTGCATGTGGAGATGTTGGCTGCAAAGAGAAGTCTTTATTGAACATTGGGCCTGAAGACACGCCTGCTCCAGCAGCTTGGGGAGGTTCTGGGGACAGGTCCCAAACACTACCAACACAGGAACGGTGGAAGTGGAAATGGCTAAAGAGACCCGTAACGGAAGGTTTCTTTAAAAAGTGGAACCGCCTTTCATAACCCACTTTCATGCTGACGGAGAAATAACACATCTGGATACACCCTTCCGGCAAACTAAAAAGGTACTTGGAGGGGTAGTAATGACAGAATACGTTAGGGTGTCTCAGATTGAGGGGCAATGTACATACAATCGGGTAACTTTAGGTGCCTGATGCAATGAGAAGAGAAACGATACCACGACCACCTGACCTTTACTCGCAAACGTCTCGAGAACAAATCCTACTTAAAAAATTTGATATCCAAACCACCCAGCTACAGCTCGCTTTGGGGAATGTACTACTTTAAATAGTTTTAGTTTAAGTTTTATTTAATTAATTGACAACCATTTGATTTGTGCTCTGGTCTCAACTGACCCCGCTAAAGTGAAATCTCGAGATTTCACAAACATCACATGCGTTAGACTAGACATACAAATGGCAAGTACACTGATACCTACCTGGCATGTTATAACTGCATCCAAGCGTAAGTAGAACCTTCTATTTCAGAGTCAGAAAAGAACTCTAAATCCTGCGAACATCATGATGTCATTGATTACTGTATTGCAACTCGCATTGATTTATATGTTGCTAAATTTATGCTCTTTCTATCTTTATTATGCCTTGAAAACTTCAATAAATATACTTTAAAAAAAAAAAAAGAAACAGTGATGAATTTGAAGTTACGCTGGGGATGGATATTTCAGCAAGACAATGATCCCAAACCACAGCTCCAAATCTATTCGGCATTCATGCAGAGAACAATTACAATGTTCTGGAATGGCCATCCCAGTCCCCAGACCTGAATATCATTGAACATCTGTGGGATACTTTGAAGCGGGCTGTCCATGCTCAGCGACCATCAAACTTAACTGAACTTGAATTGTTTTGTAAAGAGGAATGGTCAAAAATACCTTCATCCAGGATCCAGGAACTGATTAAAAGCTACAGGAAGCGACTAGAGGCTGTTATTTTGTGCAAAAGGAGGATCTTCTAAATATTAATGTCACTTTTCTGTTGGGGTGCCCATACTTTTGCACAGTCAAATTTTGGTTTAATGCATATTGCACATTTTAGTGTTAGTACAATAAACCTCATTTCAATCCGGAAATATTACTGTGTCCATCAGTTATTAGATATATCAAATTGAAATGGCTGTTGCAAACACCCAAATATTTAGAACTAAAAATGATTAAGATTAATAGGGGTGCCCAAACTTTTTCATATGACTGTAGCAACCTTTTTTCTGCACTAAGGAATGGGAGGGGGGTTCTTCACAATTATCAGGTTATCGCTGATAATATTTACCCTTCTCAGACCAGAGCCCAACAGAAAAAAGGACTATCAAGCAATCCTTTCACTTGTGTTATCAGAACTCATAAGAGGAAAATCGTCAAACTTTAAAAAGTTATATAAAAAATTCACCCAGTTAAAAACAAAAAAAGTATCATCGCGTATAGCTTGAATGAAAATACAAATTTGGATGGTAGTCCTTTTAAACAATACTGTATTGAATCTGGCCCATAAATGAATGCACCTAATCCTGCATAGTGGAACTCTACAAGATTTTTATCATCTGTATTCCATGAATAGTATGCATTTGTATCCTGCTATTATGTATATTTAGTTGTGTTTGTTTTCCAGAGTCAATTCTGTATTTGGATGGAAAACGACATTTTGATGCAGTGTTGAGAAACAGGAAGGGTTCATGCCCAGGGAAAATGGTTACAAAAAGAGGGCTGCTAGAAGGGGGAAAACCTGAAAACGGGATAAAAAAGAAAAAAAGGTTTTGGACAATAGAGAAAAATGGGGGGGAATTAAACCGCTCCGGGAAATTTGCCTTCGGGTTATTTTAGTGAAAACTCGTTTATTCTTTTTACTCCCTTAAAAAGCATTTTTTAAACTTTTTCTAAAATCCAAATGTTTTCCTTACCCACTGTTAGATTAAAAATTGTGTTTTTTTTTTTTTAAAACTAATTTTTTTCTTTTCAAAAAATATAAAATTTTTTTCTTTGCGGATTTATAGAGCTGTTTTATTTTTCCTTTTTCACACTATATAGGGCCCGGGACATAAACAGCCCATTTTTGGGTTTAGTTTTTCTTTTTTTTTTCTTTTAAAGGGTCCTTGAATATTTTTTATTGCTTACCACCAAAAATTTCTAGGGGGGTTTCAAATTTTGGCTGCCAGTGCCCTAAAGTAAAATTTATACTTTTTCCGGTATTTTTTTTTTAAAAAAAAGGAAATTTTAATACGGGTATTTTTGGGGACTAAAGGTTGCCCCTCACACGGCAAATTTTCCCCCGGGGAAATTTGCCAAACGGTTTTGGACGATGTCAATTGTCGGAAAATTTCAGTCAGAAATAAGTAAAGACCCCTTTTTCTATTATTTCAATAAAAATTTCGGCTCGTCTTTCACAACGGCGTATTTCCGTCCCGGGGATTGCCCCCCGGGCGGATTGACGACGGCAACCCGGAGGGAAAAAAACAATGTGCATGCATTTTTTAACGGAGGGTTTCCCACCCCCTACAAGGGAATAGTTTGGTAAAATCCGTCGGGAAAATCATTTTTAACAAATCGTCCAAATTTAAGGGGCACTTTTTTGGGAAACGTTTTTAAAAAACTGATTTCAAACGTTTTTTTGATGGGCAATCCGATGAAAATTTCGTTTTTGGAAAAAAACCCGGGGTGAACATACCTAAGACCCCGGGGGAACCATAGACCATCTGGGTTTTTAGGGGGAAAAAAAAAAGGGGGAAAAAAAATTTTTAAGAAAAAATTTGGGGGGGGAAGTGTATTTTTTTTATTAGTACTATTTGGGATTATGTAAATTTTTGATCATTTTTTTTTCCCCAAATTTTTTGGGGGTTCTCAAATCCCAAAAAAACCCCCAAAAATTTTTGGCAGTTGGAATTTTTTTTCCTATCGTATAGAAAACAAAAATAAAGGGATTTTTTGTTTTTTTAAAATATTTTTTCCCGAAAATGCGGCAATAACCGTTTTACGTGGGGACTTATTTTTTTTATTTGTAAAAGGGCCCAAAAAGGGTTTTTTAAAAAACAAATTTTTTTTTAAACCCTTTTTTTTTTTTTAAATTAAAAATTTTTTTTTTCCCATTTTAAATACTTTCCCCTAGGGAAATTTGATCACGCAGGGGAAACCACTTCCTTGTCCTATTTTAAAGCAGTACTATTGTATTAATGAAATAGGTAATGAATAAATTAAAAGGGGGTTTTGTCCCCCCTACAGAGTTTCATGGTGCATGAAAAAAAATACTCTGTCACTTCCGGGTTTTTCAAAAACTGACTGAAATTTGAATAACCTCGTGGTGAACCCCAGCCCTGTTTTTTTCGGGTTGCTAATTAGATCAGATTACCCCCGAAGTTCTGAAACTACTAACGGCTTTTTATCTGATCCCAAACAAAAGCCCAAATTTATTTTTCCCCTTTTTTACTTGAGATAAATCAAGTTTTTTTACTCCCAGCGAACAGACCTGCGGGGACCTGTGTGATGAGGCCCATCACTGCTCTCACTTTAAAAACAAAACACAGGGGGGGAAATTTTTTAAAAGGGTCGGGTTCCCTGAGGGAACTGAAAAACCCAGGGGGGTTTCATAAATTCACTTGTATCCCCCGTGATTTTAGCGCTTCTTGGGATCGTGACTTCACTTTTTCAGGCAGGACAGAGACGTTTTCCAGGTAAAAAATCAGGGCTTCGTATTTTTTTTTAGCAGCAAACAAAAAATTACAACGTGCAAGGCATGCACAAACAAAAAACAAAAAAAAAAGTCCTGCCCTTTGGGGCTCTAACTAAAAAAGGGTCCTTACTGTCAGTCTGAAGTTCCCCCCTGCTGGTTTTCCAAAAGGACTCCCCCCAAAGGGGCTTGGGAAACCCGGGGGGTTTTAACCACCATAGTCAGCTTACCTGCTGACTTTTTTTCTGGGGTAAACCCCGGGGGAGCAGGGGAAGGAGCACCCACCCGCCCCCTATGCTCCCCCCAAATTGAAAGGCCCCCCCCGGAAAAATGGCTGAAGCCACACAAAAAAAATTTTAAACCAAAGATAAAAAAAATGTCGACAGTCAAAAAAACGGGTCTACCCTATTGAATTTTTGGGGGCCTTTCATTCCCCCTTCCCCTTTCCCTTTGGGGGGAAAGTGTTTGGACATTAAAAGGGGTAAAAGCCAGGAAAATGGGGGGGAAAGTCCACTCCATTGTACACCCTTCCGGTTTGTTGCCCCCTTTAAACATATCCCCCCCCCCTTGCTCGGGCCCCGGGGGGCGGGCCCCTTGGCCCCCGGGAAACTATGTACCCTAGATAATGGTCTGGTTTGCTTGTTGAGCCCTTAAACGGGGGTTTTCTACACAGAATTTAAAAATCCTGTGGGGCCCAGGAAAACCAAACCGGGGTCCCCCTCGCATTTTTTCCCCTTTTTTTGGGGGCCCCCCCAATTTAAAGGGGGGAGTAAATCAGGGGTTCCCCCAAAATTTGCCCCCCCAACCCAGTTAGAAACCTCAGCGCCCGATTCCCCTTTCAGAACCAAAACCCCTCTTCACAATAGGTAGTTTTTTCTGCCGCCGACAGCTTCCGGTGGGGTTTTCCAGACGGGGGGCTTTTCCCCCTTTCCCATTTGGGACAGGCCCTGCACCTAAACCCCCCTCTGAGGCATTTTTTCTTTACTATAATTTCCCCTTCTAAAACCGGGGGGAAACCAGTAAAAGGCTCTTACATAGCCCTCCTTAATTTTCAAAAAAGGTTGCACGCCCCCGGGTTTTTTTTTTTAAATAGGGGGATTTAGCTCCCTTGGGAGATCTGTAAGGGGCGGGCTATTGTGGCAAAGGAGGCACAAACCCCCCTTAGTAACCTGAAAAAGGGGCCAAAGGGAAAGGGCTCAAAACCCTTTTTTTTTGGACACGGGTTGGGCCCAAAATTTTTGAAGGGGCCTGACCCTTGTCAACCGGGGGTTTTTTGATGCCCCCCCCTCGGGCCAATATTATACCCGGGGTAGCGGCCCCCCTCTACCCCTTTTGCCCCCCTTTCTGGGGGTTTGGGCCCCGTTAGCCCGGGGCCCCCTATGGGCGTCTAGGATGCTTGCAAATTAGCCAGATGCAAAAATCCCAATGGGCGTGTAGATAAAACACATCCAGGTATGGGGTTTGCATATTTTTTAAAATGCGGCTGCAGGATGAGGGGGCCCAAATTAACCCTGAAAGGTCGCAGGGGGCCTCATGAAAACCCAAAAGGGGGAAAAGGCCCGGTACTGGAATTGTCCCCGGGGTGGAAAATGCCTTTTTCTCTTGGTGACCCGTGGGGGGAACCTGCCAAAAAATTTGGTGAGGTATGGTGGTATATACCTCGTTTTGGTCCCAAACCCTCATCAGCTCTTTCCCTTGGAGGGGTAGGCATCGAATTTGGGACTTCATTAACTTGCGGAAGTCATTACAAAAACCGAAAGTCCATGGCTTGGGTTTTAAAATGGGGCGGACCCCCCATTTTTGGGACTTTCTTTACCCAGGGCTAGCATTTTCCTCACTTCTTTGAAAGGTTCCCTGGGCTTTTGGGCCCCCTGTAGGGTTCTCAGCCCCCTTTTTGGGGCCCGGGCTGGGTGACAATTTTTTTGGATGAATTGTCCGGAAAGGCATTCAGGAAAATACCCCTCGGTTCCTCTGTAGGAATCCCGGACCCCTGTTTTGGGGACCTTGAAAGGGAAAACCTTTCGGTTAGGAAGGGGGGTAACCCTTGTTTGGGGATCCCCTGACCCCCCCTGCAGCCACCAGGCTTTCTCGGGTCCTTCAGGGGTTTTGATGAGTTTAATTGGTAAATTTGGTGGGTTTTTTTTTTGGCGGGGAAAACCTTGTAATTTCCCCCCCCTCCTAAACCGTTCACAGTCTCATGGGGCCCTTGCCTTTTGCTGGAACTTGCTTTTACAGTTGGTACAAGTACGAGCCCCCTGTCCCCGGCTAAAAAGACCTGACTCTTGCGGTCCGTTAAAAAACCCGGGCCGGGGTTCCGGGGCCTGTAGCATGTTCCCCCTTACAAGGGGCTAATTTCCCCGGTCCTGTCCTTTGGATTGGGTTTTAAGTATTTTTGGGGGTGGGTTTCCCCAAACTTTGGGGGGGGTTCCCCCCGTTTCCCCCGGTTTTTCCAAATACGATTGGGGGAACAAGTATCGGCCCCGATTAGAAAGAGCCCCGACGCGGGGTTTGGTCAGATTTCTTCTGTTCATTTTTTCCAAGAAAATTCTGACAAAGAGACCCATTACACACTATTTGTATAAACTCTAACAAGTAAACGCGGGGCCAAAGAGGAGAGAGGAAGGTTAGTCCATTTTTTGGCAGTTTTTAAATAACTTTATTGGTCCACGCTGTCTCGGGGAAAAAAGTTTTGGGGATTTGCATTAGCCAAAACTTCATGTTTTCCCAGTGAAACAAAAACTTCCAAAAAAAG